>CM055123.1:192195752-192395752 GCA_029206835.1 Rana muscosa
TTTACTTCCTGACAGACAGCCAGGATGTCATGTGACATGCTGAACAGATAGAAGCTGTTTATTTCCCTGACAGTGCCACCCCGAGGGGTGTCCTCTGGACGCCCAAGCTGGACATCAATTTGGGGTGTTCCCGATGGAAAGCCTGAATTAAACGTGGGGCATGCAGATTTTTTGAAGGTTCCCAGGAATTATTTTCACGGGGATACCCCTTCCATTTGATCAAGTACTGTAATTGCCTACCCCTCTTCCTGCAGTTCAGTATGGCCTCCACTTCAAACTCATCCTCCCCATCCACCTCAACTGGTGGGGGAGGTGACTCCTCTCTTCCCGGGACTGGGGGTTACTGGTTTCAGCAAAGATGCGTGGAAGACTGGATGGATCCTGTAAGAAGTTCAATTCAAATGCCACATGGTTTACCATCTTTTTGATTTAGAATGGTCCTATAAATTAGGATAAGGAGAGATCAGAGTAGTCCAAAGGCAATCCGGGTCACAGCAGTAAATCAGGCAGGCAGGAAACAGGAACTCCGAATCACAGGAAGCTGAAGACAAAACAGCAATATGCTTGGAGATTTTGTCAGCTTACATAGGCAGCAGGGATGTCATGTGACACGCTGAATCAGATTGAGGCTGTTTACTTCCTGACAGGCAACCAGGATGTCATGTGACATGCTGAACAGATAGAAGCTGTTTATTTCCCTGACAATACCTGACTGTAGGCCATTCCTGGAGTACGTGTTCAAAGACACTTTCAGGCAGGCAGGCAGGTGACTCAGTGAGCTGCAGTGTATAAAATATATATACACTGCATTCTATTCCAGCCAAGCCTATACCTGACTGTAGGCCATTACTGGAGTGCGTGTTCAAAGACACTTTCAGGAAGGCAGGCAGTTGACTCAGTGAGCTGCAGCGTATAAAATATATTTCCACTGCATTCTAGTCCAGCCAAGCCTATTCCAGACTGTAGGCCATACACGGAGTGCGTGTTCAAAGACACTTTCAGGCAGGCAGGCGACTCAGTGAGCTGCAGTGCATTTAATATATATATATACAGTCTTGTGTATATATAGTCTAGCTAAGCCTATACCTGACTGTAGGCCATTCCTGGAGTACGTGTTCAAAGACACTATATATGTATATATATATATATATATATATATATATATATATATATATATGTATATATATTGTGACAGCAGGAAGGTAAAGTCACCTGGTTGCATCCAGGGGGGTAGATATATTTCTCCCAGATTCAGGCTTTATGCCGACTTATACAACTAGGTGGAGAGTTGTATAAGGCTAGTGGGCTCATGGATGACTCATACCTCTAGGGAGAGTGTGGGGCGTCGTGCAGACAGAGATGAGGAGACCAGCTGAACCTTGTCAGCTCATTTAGGCCTCTATAAGAACTCCCAGCTTCATTAGATGTTAGCTCATGCCTGGAACCAGACCTGTGTGGACTGTCTAGGGAGAGTGAACCCCTGTGCGGTGAGGCAAAGCCTGTGTGGCTATTTGTTTGGACTTTTACTAAACCAGGGACTTAGGGACTAGGACAGCACCAGGCTGATCCCAGTTGTTAGTTTAGGAAACCTGCATGTTTAGTCAGAGGTCAAACTGACCAGGATTTATTTTGTTTATGTTTCTTTTTGGCTTTGCTGTGTTTTTGTCACTGTACATAGAGAAATAAACCGCACCTTTTGATTTTGAAAACCACAACCTCCGTCTGCTGGCCCTGTTTTTGTGTGGGGAGCCCAACCAGGGGGTCACACACACCCGCTACCGAGTTAACCCCCTCACAGTTGGTGGAGAACCAGTGGCAGTTTTTTTTAAGCCAGCATGGAGGAGATACTGAAACAGCTGGCTCTAGCAAATGCCAATCAACAGCAGACAAATGCAGGTTTGCAAAGGAGCCTTGCAGCCCAGCAGCAAGCTCATCAACAAGCCCAGCAGCAATCTGAGGCCCGCTTCATAGACCTGTTACAGAAGCAAGAGCAGAGACTACAACAAATGGAAGCAGTAATGCAGCAACGTCCGCAGACCAGTGAGGAAAGCCGTCCCACTAATACCGCGTCCTTTGGGGTGAGTCGTTTATTGACAAAAATGACTGGAGAGGATGATCCAGAGGTATTTTTGACCACATTTGAAAGGACTGCTGAAAGAGAAACGTGGCCTGAGGAGCAGTGGGCTGGACTGGTGGCTCCTCTGTTAACTGGTGAATCGCAGAAGGCTTACTATGACCTAGAGCCTGACCAAGCAAAAGACTATGTGATGCTAAAAGCTGAAATATTGGCAAGGCTGGGTGTCACCCTGGCTGTCCGGGCTCAGCGTGTGCATAACTGGACTTTCCAGCTTGGAAAACCCCCCAGGTCTCAAATGTATGATCTCATTCACCTGAGCAGGAAGTGGCTACAGCCAGAGACTTTGTCCGCACCAGAGATTGTGGAACGTGTTGTAATGGATCGGTTTTTGAGAGCTCTTCCTACTGCCATCCAAAAGTGGGTAAGCCATGGAGACCCAGAGACGGCCGGTGGTCTTGTGGATCGTGTAGAGAAATACTTGGCTACAGAGAACCTGACGGCCTCTTCCAGAGACACTCGGACTTTCCACCCTAAGACCAGACCATCCCCAGGGGCGGATAAGAGGATTCCAAGGGGTGAGGGTGGAGAGAGTGAGAGGGTGGGAGCTCTACCCCAAGTTTGGCGAGAACAGCCTGGGAAATCAGCGGCTCAAGAGGCGGCAAGAAGGATCGTTTGCTACCGCTGCCGGCAAGCGGGACATATTGCAGCCAATTGCCCGGTTGTGGAGGAACCCATGCAGTGTGACTTTCTGACGGGCAGACGTCAGTCGCTGTGTGCGACAGTCGCATGCACTGCCATTCGAGGAACTGAGAAACATTTATGCAAAATGTGTGTTAATGGTAGAAATGTTGTGGTATTGCTGGATTCAGGTAGCCTTGTGACCCTGATAAAGGCTGAGTTAGTTAAAACAGAGGTCTCTGGGAATAGCAAGGTAGCTGTTATTTGTGTGCATGGGGACACCCGAGAGTATCCAGTGACTACAGTGTGTTTCGAGACCCCCAAAGGTACCCTCTCTCATCCAGTGGGCTTAGTATCTCAGTTACCGCATGACGCCATTGTGGGAAGGGATTTTCCGAAGTTCTGGGAACTGTGGGATGATCCTGAGCCCCCCACTGGTGCCCCTATGTACCAGGAATGTGATAGCCAGAACTCCCCTGAGAGTGGTGAGGACTCTCCGGAATTTCCCTTATCAGTATTGGCAGGGGAGACTCAAGAAACTGGAGAGGAGCCCACCTCCTCAGATGAAAACCTACCGTCTGTGGAGTTTTCTGATCTGGAGGTTCACAGGGAAAATTTTGCCACAGAACAGTTAAAAGACCCCGCCCTAATAAAGGCACGGGAAAACGTAGTGGAAATAGATGGCGAGTTAGTGAACCCAGATAATACCTGCACTTACCCATACTTCAGCGTAGAGAAGGACCTACTGTATCGGGTGGCAAAAAGGGCAGAAGAAACCGTTGAGCAGCTTGTGGTGCCCAAACCTTACAGGAAGTTGGTGTTGGAGTTGGCCCATGGGCACATTCTTGGAGGTCATCTGGGGACAGAGAAAACCCGAGAGAGGGTATTACAGAGATTCTATTGGCCTGGAGTGATGAAGGACATAGAAAATTATTGTTCCTCCTGCCCTGTGTGTCAGAGGTCGGCCCCGATGCCACATTTCCGTAGCCCGCTGGTCCCTCTACCCATCATTGAGGTCCCGTTTGAGAGAATCGCAATGGATTTGGTAGGTCCTATAATCAAGTCCGCTAGGGGGCACCAGTACATATTGGTTATAATGGACTATGCCACCCGTTATCCAGAAGCGATCCCTCTCAGAAATACCTCGGCCAAAACCATAGCCAAAGAGCTATCTCTTGTTTTTAGCCGGGTGGGTATTTGTAAAGAACTGCTTACGGACCAAGGTACACCCTTTATGTCCCGGGTTATGAAAGAGCTGTGTAAATTGCTCAAAGTGACGCAATTGCGTACATCTGTGTATCACCCCCAAACCGATGGGCTGGTTGAAAGATTCAACAAAACCCTAAAACAAATGTTGAAGAAAGTGGTGGATAGAGATGGAAAGGATTGGGACTGTCTACTTCCTTATTTGATGTTTGCTATTAGGGAGGTGCCCCAATCCTCTACGGGATTCTCCCCCTTTGAGTTACTGTATGGGAGACACCCAAGAGGGCTGTTGGATATTGCCAAGGAAACTTGGGAAAGTGAGAGTTCTCCCCACAGGAGTGTGATTGAGCATGTCGCCCTGATGCAAGATCGAATTGCACAGGTAATGCCCATCGTGAAGGAACATTTGGCCCAAGCGCAGTTGGCACAGCAGAGAGTGTACAACCGTGGAGCAAAGACCCGTACCTTTTCCCCGGGGGATAGGATATTGGTACTTGTCCCTACGGTTGAAAGTAAATTCCTTGCCAAATGGCAAGGCCCCTACGAGATAATGGAAAAAGTGAGCGAAGTGAATTACAAGGTCAGACAACCAGGAAGGCGAAAGCCCGAACAGATATATCACGTTAATCTGTTGAAAGCCTGGAGGGATAGAGAGTCCCTAGTCGCAGAAACTTGGTCACCAGCTCAAACTGGTTGCGTGATTCCGGAGGTTGGAATAGCAGCCACCTTGTCACAACCCCAACAACAGGAGGTTAAGGAGTTTGTGCTTCGCAACAAGGAGGTGTTCTCTGAGCTGCCGGGACAAACATCTGGGGTAGAGCATGATATTATTACCCCGCCCGGTGAAAGGGTGAAGTTAAAACCCTATCGGATCCCAGAGGCCCGACGGGAGGCAATACGGGAGGAAGTACAGAAAATGCTGAACTTAGGGGTGATAGAGGAGTCCCAAAGTGATTGGTCTAGTCCCATTGTGTTGGTGCCTAAACCGGATGGGAGCTGGCGATTTTGTAACGATTTTCGTCAGTTGAACAAAGTTACAAAATTTGACACCTACCCCATGCCACGTATAGATGAGTTGATCGACCGGCTGGGAACAGCCCGATACATGACGACTCTTGACCTCACAAAAGGGTATTGGCAAATTCCCCTGGCCAAGTCGGCCAAAGAGAAAACCGCATTTGTAACCCCAGACGGGGCGTTCCAATATAAGAGAATGCCGTTCGGGTTACAGAATGCGCCGGCCACATTCCAGCGGAAAATGGACCAGATACTGAGGCCCCATCGGAAGTATGCTGCGGCTTACCTGGATGACGTAATTGTCCATAGCACAGATTGGGCCTCACATCTGCCAAAAGTGCAAGCAGTCCTAGACTCTATCCGGGAAGCGGGGTTTACGGCTAACCCCAAGAAGTGTACCATTGGGCAGGAGGAGGCCAAATATCTTGGGTACACCATTGGCAGGGGAGTGATAAAACCCCAACTCAACAAAGTCGAGGCCATCCAGAGTTGGCCACGTCCCAACAGCAAGAAGCAGGTACGGGCCTTTCTGGGAATCGCGGGTTATTATCGGCGCTTCATTCCCCACTTTGCTTCTAAGGCTGTGCCCCTAACCAACCTGACGAAAGGGAAAGGGTCGGTCATGATTAAATGGACCCCCGAGGCTGAGGCAGCATTCCAATTCTTGAAACAAGCCTTATGTAGCCAGCCAGTGTTGTACTCACCCGACTTCTCTAAAGACTTTGCCGTACAAAGTGATGCGTCAGATGTGGGGTTAGGAGCAGTATTGTCCCAGGTCTGGAACGGGGAAGAGCACCCAGTCATTTACCTCAGCAGGAAGTTGAAGTCCCATGAGGTAAATTACGCCACGGTTGAAAAGGAGTGTTTAGCGGTGAAGTGGGCTCTAGATTCCCTTCGGTACTATCTGCTAGGTAGGCACTTTGACATGGTTACGGATCACGCTCCGTTAAAGTGGATGGCTCAAAACAAGGAGACAAATAGAAGAGTGAATAGGTGGTTCCTGGCCCTACAGGAATTCAACTTCACAGTAAAGCATCGCCCTGGCGTTCAAATGGGGAATGTGGATGCTTTGTCTCGAGTACATGAATGCCTGATTGCTGGTGTTCCAACCCCAAGGTTAAAACAAGAGGGGGGGGTATGTGACAGCAGGAAGGTAAAGTCACCTGGTTGCATCCAGGGGGGTAGATATATTTCTCCCAGATTCAGGCTTTATGCCGACTTATACAACTAGGTGGAGAGTTGTATAAGGCTAGTGGGCTCATGGATGACTCATACCTCTAGGGAGAGTGTGGGGCGTCGTGCAGACAGAGATGAGGAGACCAGCTGAACCTTGTCAGCTCATTTAGGCCTCTATAAGAACTCCCAGCTTCATTAGATGTTAGCTCATGCCTGGAACCAGACCTGTGTGGACTGTCTAGGGAGAGTGAACCCCTGTGCGGTGAGGCAAAGCCTGTGTGGCTATTTGTTTGGACTTTTACTAAACCAGGGACTTAGGGACTAGGACAGCACCAGGCTGATCCCAGTTGTTAGTTTAGGAAACCTGCATGTTTAGTCAGAGGTCAAACTGACCAGGATTTATTTTGTTTATGTTTCTTTTTGGCTTTGCTGTGTTTTTGTCACTGTACATAGAGAAATAAACCGCACCTTTTGATTTTGAAAACCACAACCTCCGTCTGCTGGCCCTGTTTTTGTGTGGGGAGCCCAACCAGGGGGTCACACACACCCGCTACCGAGTTAACCCCCTCACAATATATTGTGAGGGGGTTAACTCAGCAGCGGGTGTGTGTGACCCCCTGGATGGGTTCACCACACAAAAACAGGCACAGCAGACAGTGGTAGGAGAAAACAAAAGGGTGTGGTTTTATTTGAACTATATACAGACAAAAAAATACAGCAGAAACAAAAGAAACAGGAAAATAAATCCTGGTCAACTTGACCGCTCACTACTAGGGATGAGCTTCGTGTTCGAGTCGAACATACGTTCGACTCGAACATCGGCTGTTCGATCGTTCGACGAAGATCGAACGATTTGGGCCGTTCGCGCCAAATTCGAGTGACGCGAACGGCCCACAATGCACTACGCCATCGCAGTGTCATCCAGGCGCTGTGATTGGCCAAGCATGCACTGTGACCCCGCATGATTGGCCAATCACAGCGCTGGCAGCGAGGAGAGCAATGATTGGCCACAGGCAGGATGCCTGTGGCCAATTATTGCTGAGGGTGTTTAGTACACGCCCCACACTATAAAAGGCCGCCAGCACGGCGGCCTAGTGTAGTGTGTTCCGGAGCAGGGAAAGAGCAGCATAGGCAGGGACAGTGACTTTTATTTCTTTCTTGCTTAACCTGGATTCCTTTAGTTTAGGGAAAGAGAAGGATAGGTAGGGAGAGTGTCAGTGTGTTTTGTGCTTGTGCTATAGTGTGCTTAAAAAAAACATTTTTTCTAGGGACAGAAAACTGTAGGTAGGGAGAGTGTCAGTTTCTTTCACTGTGCAAGTCCTTGTTTCTAGGGACTGGGAAGGACAGTGAGTGAATTCTCCTTGTGCTATAGTGTGCTTAAAAAAAACATTTTTTCTAGGGACAGAAAACTGTAGGTAGGGAGAGTGTCAGTTTCTTTCACTGTGCAAGTCCTTGTTTCTAGGGACTGGGAAGGACAGTGAGTGAATTCTCCTTGTGCTATAGTGTGCTTAAAAAAAACATTTTTTCTAGGGACAGAAAACTGTAGGTAGGGAGAGTGTCAGTTTCTTTCACTGTGCAAGTCCTTGTTTCTAGGGACTGGGAAGGACAGTGAGTGAATTCTCCTTGTGCTATAGTGTGCTTAAAAAAAACATTTTTTCTAGGGACAGAAAACTGTAGGTAGGGAGAGTGTCAGTTTCTTTCACTGTGCAAGTCCTTGTTTCTAGGGACTGGGAAGGACAGTGAGTGAATTCTCCTTGTGCTAGAGTGTGCTTAAAAAAAACATTTTTTCTAGGGACAGAAAACTGTAGGTAGGGAGAGTGTCAGTTTCTTTCACTGTGCAAGTCCTTGTTTCTAGGGACTGGGAAGGACAGTGAGTGAATTCTCCTTGTGCTAGAGTGTGCTTAAAAAAAACATTTTTTCTAGGGACAGAAAACTGTAGGTAGGGAGAGTGTCAGTTTCTTTCACTGTGCAAGTCCTTGTTTCTAGGGACTGGGAAGGACAGTGAGTGAATTCTCCTTGTGCTATAGTGTGCTTAAAAAAAACATTTTTTCTAGGGACAGAAAACTGTAGGTAGGGAGAGTGTCAGTTTCTTTCACTGTGCAAGTCCTTGTTTCTAGGGACTGGGAAGGACAGTGAGTGAATTCTCCTTGTGCTATAGTGTGCTTAAAAAAAACATTTTTTCTAGGGACAGAAAACTGTAGGTAGGGAGAGTGTCAGTTTCTTTCACTGTGCAAGTCCTTGTTTCTAGGGACTGGGAAGGACAGTGAGTGAATTCTCCTTGTGCTATAGTGTGCTTAAAAAAAACATTTTTTCTAGGGACAGAAAACTGTAGGTAGGGAGAGTGTCAGTTTCTTTCACTGTGCAAGTCCTTGTTTCTAGGGACTGGGAAGGACAGTGAGTGAATTCTCCTTGTGCTATAGTGTGCTTAAAAAAAACATTTTTTCTAGGGACAGAAAACTGTAGGTAGGGAGAGTGTCAGTTTCTTTCACTGTGCAAGTCCTTGTTTCTAGGGACTGGGAAGGACAGTGAGTGAATTCTCCTTGTGCTATAGTGTGCTTAAAAAAAACATTTTTTCTAGGGACAGAAAACTGTAGGTAGGGAGAGTGTCAGTTTCTTTCACTGTGCAAGTCCTTGTTTCTAGGGACTGGGAAGGACAGTGAGTGAATTCTCCTTGTGCTATAGTGTGCTTAAAAAAAACATTTTTTCTAGGGACAGAAAACTGTAGGTAGGGAGAGTGTCAGTTTCTTTCACTGTGCAAGTCCTTGTTTCTAGGGACTGGGAAGGACAGTGAGTGAATTCTCCTTGTGCTATAGTGTGCTTAAAAAAAACATTTTTTCTAGGGACAGAAAACTGTAGGTAGGGAGAGTGTCAGTTTCTTTCACTGTGCAAGTCCTTGTTTCTAGGGACTGGGAAGGACAGTGAGTGAATTCTCCTTGTGCTATAGTGTGCTTAAAAAAAACATTTTTTCTAGGGACAGAAAACTGTAGGTAGGGAGAGTGTCAGTTTCTTTCACTGTGCAAGTCCTTGTTTCTAGGGACTGGGAAGGACAGTGAGTGAATTCTCCTTGTGCTATAGTGTGCTTAAAAAAAACATTTTTTCTAGGGACAGAAAACTGTAGGTAGGGAGAGTGTCAGTTTCTTTCACTGTGCAAGTCCTTGTTTCTAGGGAGTGGGAAGGACAGTGAGTGAATTCTCCTTGTGCTATAGTGTGCTTAAAAAAACATTTTTTCTAGGGACAGAAAACTGTAGGTAGGGAGAGTGTCAGTTTCTTTCACTGTGCAAGTCCTTGTTTCTAGGGACTGGGAAGGACAGTGAGTGAATTCTCCTTGTGCTATAGTGTGCTTAAAAAAAACATTTTTTCTAGGGACAGAAAACTGTAGGTAGGGAGAGTGTCAGTTTCTTTCACTGTGCAAGTCCTTGTTTCTAGGGACTGGGAAGGACAGTGAGTGAATTCTCCTTGTGCTATAGTGTGCTTAAAAAAAACATTTTTTCTAGGGACAGAAAACTGTAGGTAGGGAGAGTGTCAGTTTCTTTCACTGTGCAAGTCCTTGTTTCTAGGGACTGGGAAGGACAGTGAGTGAATTCTCCTTGTGCTATAGTGTGCTTAAAAAAAACATTTTTTCTAGGGACAGAAAACTGTAGGTAGGGAGAGTGTCAGTTTCTTTCACTGTGCAAGTCCTTGTTTCTAGGGACTGGGAAGGACAGTGAGTGAATTCTCCTTGTGCTATAGTGTGCTTAAAAAAAACATTTTTTCTAGGGACAGAAAACTGTAGGTAGGGAGAGTGTCAGTTTCTTTCACTGTGCAAGTCCTTGTTTCTAGGGACTGGGAAGGACAGTGAGTGAATTCTCCTTGTGCTATAGTGTGCTTAAAAAAAACATTTTTTCTAGGGACAGAAAACTGTAGGTAGGGAGAGTGTCAGTTTCTTTCACTGTGCAAGTCCTTGTTTCTAGGGACTGGGAAGGACAGTGAGTGAATTCTCCTTGTGCTATAGTGTGCTTAAAAAAAACATTTTTTCTAGGGACAGAAAACTGTAGGTAGGGAGAGTGTCAGTTTCTTTCACTGTGCAAGTCCTTGTTTCTAGGGACTGGGAAGGACAGTGAGTGAATTCTCCTTGTGCTATAGTGTGCTTAAAAAAAACATTTTTTCTAGGGACAGAAAACTGTAGGTAGGGAGAGTGTCAGTTTCTTTCACTGTGCAAGTCCTTGTTTCTAGGGACTGGGAAGGACAGTGAGTGAATTCTCCTTGTGCTATAGTGTGCTAAAGCATTCCTCATCAACCATCTTTGAAATCCTTGTTTTTTGGACAGTCAGGGAAATTGTCATTGTGTTATTCTGTGCAAAAGCAATCATCCTGAACCATATTTAGAAATCCTTAAGTAAAGGGACAGAGAAGGACACCTGAAGGTAGCCCTTATTGCTTTTTTCCCATCTCCCTGCAGGCCATCTATTAGAATGTCTGGAAGGCAAACAAGGAGAGGCAGACAGTCAGGAGGCAATAAAAGAGGGCAAGCAGGCTCTGTGTCTGGGGGCAACAGTGCTGGTCGTGGACGCGGTGCATTGTCATCAGCACATGGCCATGGGACACGCTTGTCCTTCTTTTCGGCAGCTGGACATGTTGAGCCACATCATGCCGAAGACTTGGTAGAGTGGATGACCAAGCCCTCCTCCTCCTCCTCATCCTCTCTCACCCAGGCTCAGGGTACTGGCAAAGCAGCTGCCAAAGCGTCCTCTTCCCTGGTATCAATTTTAGACTCATCATCAGTCACTCCTTCCCTAGACCCACCATGTCCTCCTCCTGAGGAGTCCCCCGAACTGTTTGAGCACAGTGTTGGGTACATGCTCCAGGAGGATGCCCAGCGTTTCGAAGGGTCTGATGATGAAACCCAGCTACAGGAAGGCAGTAGGGTGAGAGCAGACAGAGGGGATGCTCAAGAAGGACACCAATCTGGCAGTCATGTTCCAGCAGCTGCAGCATACTGCCAGATTGGCTCCAGTGATGAGGAGGGAGGGGATGATGAGGTCACTGACTCCACATGGGTGCCTAATAGGAGAGAGGAGGAGGAGGAGGATGAGGAGGAGGCACATCTCCAACGAGGCAGGATGCCCTTTGGTGGCCAGCGTAAGGGCAGTACACCGACGGAATCACACCGCAGAGCTCCGCCTGTGCAGGGCGCTGCCTCTGCCCGTCATTCAAAAAGTTCCTTGGTGTGGGCCTTTTTTGAGGCTAGTGCATCAGATCGCACAGCTGCTGTTTGCAACATATGTCTCAAGCGTATATCGCGTGGCCAAAACATCAGCCGCTTGGGTACCACATGCCTGACCAGACATATGTTGACCTGCCATGCAGCTCGTTGGCAAGCCTACCTCAAAGACCCACACCAAAGAACAAAGCGGACCTCTCCTTGCACCGCATCAGCTGGGATCTCCAACCCCACTATAACTTCAGTCCTCTCTGAAACATGCACTGAGAGGAATGAAGGTGTAGAATTAGGTGTGTCACAGCCAAGTACTTGCGGCCACTCTGCTAGCAGTACACCGACGTCCGATTCTAGCAGGCAAATTTCCCTGCCCCAGCTGCTGGACCGTCGAAAGAAGTTCACTCCCAGCCATCCACATGCCCAGCGGTTGAATGCTAGCTTGGCTAAATTGCTAGCGCTTCAACTGCTGCCTTTTCAGTTGGTAGACTCGGCCCCCTTCCGTGAGTTTGTGCAATGTGCGGTTCCTCAGTGGCAGGTTCCCAAACGCCACTTTTTCTCACGGAAGGCTATTCCGGCTCTCTACCGGCATGTGGAAGGCAATGTCTTGGCCTCGCTGGACAGGGCGGTCAGCGGTAAGGTGCATATTACCGCTGACTCATGGTCCAGCAGGCATGGATAGGGACGTTACCTTTCTTTCACGGCCCATTGGGTCACTCTTTTGGCAGCTGGGAAGGATGCAGGACAAGGTGCAGTAGTGTTGGAGGTTGTCCCACCGCCACGCCTCCAAAATGCTACTACTGGTTGTGACACACCTCTCTCCTCCACCCCCTCCTCTTCTTCTTCCTCCATGGCCTCTTCCTGTGGTTTGTCCTATGAACCAGCGGTGCTCCGTAGCCGTTCACGGGGCTACGCAAGTACGCAGGCAAAAAGATGCCATGCCGTGCTTGCGCTGGTGTGTTTGGGGGACAGAAGCCACACTGGGGCAGAGGTCCTGTCTGCTCTGCAGGGCCAGGCCGAGAGGTGGTTGACGCCACGCCAGCTTAAGCCAGGAATGGTGGTTTGCGACAATGGCACCAACCTCCTCTCCGCCCTTCGACAGGGACAACTGACCCATGTGCCCTGTGTGGCCCACGTCCTTAACCTGGTGGTGCAGCGTTTCTTGGGCAGGTACCCGGGCTTACAGGATGTCCTGAGGCAGGCCAGGAAAGTCTGTGTGCATTTCTGCAGATCTTATAATGCCAGTGCTCGCCTGGCTGAGCTGCAAAAGGAGTTGAACCTGCCCAAGAACCGCCTTATATGTGACATGCCCACCAGGTGGAACTCAACGTTGGCCATGCTGCAGCGGCTGCACACGCAGCAGAGGGCCATCAATGAGTACCTGTGCGACTACGGCACCAGGACAGGGTCAGGGGAGCTTGGTTTTTTTTCTCCACGCCAGTGGGGCATGATCAGGGATGCATGCACTGTCCTGGCACCATTTGAGGAGGCCACGAGGATGGTGAGCAGTGACAGTGCATGCATCAGTGACACTGTACCTCTTGTCCACCTGTTGGAGCACACGCTGCGTGGAATAATGGACAGGGCACTTGAGGCAGAACAGAGGCAGGAAGAGGAGGACTTCCTTGCCTCTCAAGGCCCCCTTTACCCAGACAGTGTTCCTTCTGTCCCACCCATCGCACAGGAAGAGGAGGAGGAGGAGGAGGAGGATTGTGTCAGCATGGAGGTGGAGGCTGGCACTCAGCATCATCAGCAGCAGTCTTTTAGGGATGATTTACAGTCCCAAGAAACCAGTGGACTTGTACGTGGCTGGGAGGAGGTGACTGCGGATCATGTCGTCCTTAGTGACCCAGAGGACTCCTGAGCGAATGCCTCAGCAAACCTACGCTGCATGGCCTCCCTGATCCTGCAAAGTCTGCGGAAGGATCCTCGTATTCTTCGGATCAAGGAGAGGGACCATTACTGGCTGGCCACTCTCCTTGATCCACGGTACAAGGGTAAGGTTGCGGACCTTATGTTACCGTCGCAGAGGGAGCAGAGGATGAGACAACTCCGGGAGGCCTTGCAGAAAGGTCTGTGCAACGCGTTCCCAGAGACTGGGAGGTTACAAACTCCTGGTCCTGGACAACGAGTTGCTGAGGCTTCGGCCAGTCAAAGAAGGAGCGGTGGGGAAGGTGGCCGTCTGACCGATGCGTTCAGACAATTCTTTAGTCCGCAGCCCCAAAGTATGATCGGTTCCAGCAACCATCGCCAGCGTCTGATAAACATGGTGCAGGAATATCTAGGGGCAAGGTCAGACTTGGACACCTTCCCCACCGAAAATCCTCTGGCTTACTGGGTCTTGAGGATGGATCGCTGGCCAGAGCTTGCACAGTATGCAATTGAGCTACTGGCCTGTCCTGCATCCAGCGTTCTTTCGGAACGCACATTCAGTGCTGCTGGAGGATTTGTCACGGATCACAGGGTGCGCCTGTCCACCGACTCGGTTGATCGACTGACTTTCATCAAGATGAACCAGTCTTGGATCACCACCAGCTACCACACACCTGATGCTGATATAACAGACTAATTGATTTTAACATGTCACATCCCTTCAAGACTGATGCTGATGCTGAGTGCCTGTGCTGTTATGTTGACTGGCTATCCTCCTCCTCCGAGTCCTCAATGATACGATTGATGATGATAGCTTGGAAGATCATTTTTGTTTATGGGTGCCGCCACCAGTGGCTAAGGCCCAATTTTTCAGCCCCTGTTTAACAGGGGCATGTAATTACAATTTTTGAAGCAATACTTTGCAACAGGGCTCATTGCTGTGCTCCAAGTACAGTATGTGTGAGGGGTTGGAGTGTTGTGCCACCAGTGCCTAAGGCCCAATTTTTCAGCCCCTGTTTAACAGGGGCGTGTCATTACAATTTTTGAAGCAATACTTTGCAACAGGGCTCATTGCTGTGCTCCAAGTACAGTATCTGTGAGGGGTTGCAGTGTTGTGCCACCAGTGCCTAAGGCCCAATTTTTCAGCCCCTGTTCAACAGGGGCATGTAATTACAATTATTGATCTAATAATTCACAGCAGGGCCCATTCCTGCACCCACCAAGCAAGAGTAACTCTGAGGGCTTACAGTGTTGTGGCAACACCACCACCACCACCACCACCACGAAAGGCCCAATTTTTCAGCCCCTGTTCAACAGGGGCATGCAATTACAATTCTTGATCTAATAATTCACAGCAGGGCCCATTGCTGCACCCACCAAGAGTAACTGTCAGGGCTTACAGTGTTGTGGCACCAGCACCACCATCAAAGGCCCAATTTTTACTACCACTGTTCAACAATTATATGTAATTACAATTCCTGATATAATAGTTGACAGCAGGGCGTTCCAGCACCAACCAAGAGTAACTGTGAGTGCTTACAGTGTTGTGCCAACACCAACTAAGGGGCCTATTTCTGCAGATTATATACGGCAGGTCCCTACTTTCAAACATCCAACTTACAAACGACTCCTACTTGCAAACGCAAGAAGACAACAGGAAGTGAGAGGAAATCTACCCCTAGGAAGGAAAATTCTCTCCTGTAAGAATTAATATGGGAGAAAGGTGTCTCCTCTGTACTGATGCTTTATCAGCAATCCTTGTTTCAAGAAAAACACCACATTTCAAAAACAGTTGTCATTGGGACGGAAAGTGAGGTGAAATGTTCTGAACAGGGGCACAGACAGCAAAACAAATTTTACAGGGATGATAACCCTTACCTATGTTTTCCAAAAAGTTTAAAAATAGATTTTTGGGCTGGAGCTACACTTAAACAATGTACCTGTTCAAAATTACAAACACATTCTACATAAGAACAAACATACAGTCCCTGTCTTGTATGCACCGCCTGTATACGGCTGTTCAGAGTATATAGGGCCTTTTTTA
Source organism: Rana muscosa (assembly GCA_029206835.1). NCBI lineage: Eukaryota > Metazoa > Chordata > Amphibia > Anura > Ranidae > Rana > Rana muscosa. Next base: position 192,211,017 of record CM055123.1, read on the forward strand.
TTTTATGTGCGGGGTTCCCCTTAATATCCATACAAGACCCAAAGGGGCTGGTAATGGGCTGGGGTAGGGGGGGGGGGGGGGGTCATGGGGTAGCTATGCCATTTTTCTTAAAGATTTTCATCCATATTACCGGGACCAGACATTACATTAAAGCCGCAAGCAGTTTTAAATGGCTTTTTTTTCCTTTAGAAGTGTCATTTTGTGCAGGGACAGTTCTAAACACGGGAAACACGTGGCACTTCACAGGCATACTTTAGACACCCCCCAGGTACGATATTTAAAGGAATATTTGACTTTTTTTTTTCACTTTATGCATCATTAAAATGACTGCTCCCGAAAAACGACCGTTTTTAAAACTTCTTTTTGCATTGATACATGTCCCCTGGTGCAGAACCCGGGTTCCCAAACCCTTTTTAGGACAATAACATGCATAATAGTTGTTATAATTAGCACTTTAGAATTCGAACGTTCGCATCCATTGTATTTAATAGGGTTCTAATGTTCGTACGAACTTTCGGTCCGTTCGCGGGTTCTGGTGCGAACCGAACCCGGGGGTGTTCGGCTCATCACTACTCACTACACACATTGGTGTCCCTAACTAACAACTGGGTACAGCCTTGTGCTGTCCCAGTCCCTAGCTCCCTGCTTTTTAAAGTTCTTAGCAATAACCACACAGGCTTTGGCTCACCCCACAGAGATCACACTCCCCAGACTATTCACACAGATCTGGTTCCAGGTTGGAGCCTCTTCCTTAGCATGCTGGGAGTTCTTGTAGAGGCCCCAATGAGCCCACTTGCTTCAGCTGGGCTCATTATCTCTTCCCCTGCAAGACTCCCAGCACTCCCCCTAGTGGTATAAACTAGCATAAAGCCTGAATCTAGGACATATATATCTCCCATCCTGGATGCAACCTGGTGATTTTACCTGCCTGCTGTTACATACCCCCCCCTCTTGTTTTAACCTTGGGGTTGGAACACAAGCAATCAGGCATGCATGTACTCGAGACAAAGCATCCACATTCCCCATTTGAACGCCAGAGCGATGCTTTACTGTAAAGTTGAATTCCTGTAGGGCCAGAAACCACCTATTTACTCTTCTATTTGTCTCTTTGTTTTGAGCCATCCACTTTAAAGGAGCATGATCAGTGATCATGTCAAAGTGCCTACCTAACAGATAGTACCGAAGGGAATCTAGAGCCCACTTCACCGCTAAACACTCCTTCTCAATTGTGGCATAATTTACCTCATGGGACTTCAATTTCCTGCTGAGGTAAATGACTGGGTGCTCTTCCCCGTTCCAGACCTGGGACAATACTGCTCCTAACCCAACGTCTGATGCATCACTTTGTACGACAAAGTCCCTAGAGAAGTCTGGTGAGTGCAACACTGGCTGGCTACATAAGGCTTTTTTTAAGAATTGGAATGCTGCCTCAGCCTCTGGGGTCCATTTAACCATGACAGACTCTTTCCCTTTTGTCAGGTTGGTTAGGGGCACAGCCTGAGAAGCAAAGTGGGGAATGAATCGCCGATAATAACCAGCGACTCCCAGAAAGGCTCGTACCTGCTTCTTGCTGTTGGGACGTGGCCAATTCTGTATGGCCTCGACTTTATTGACCTGGGGTTTTATTACTCCCCTCCCAATGGTGTACCCAAGATATTTGGCCTCCTCCGGTCCAATGGTACACTTCTTGGGGTTGGCCGTAAACCCAGCTTCCCGGATAGAGTCTAGGACTGCTTGCACTTTTGGCAGATGTGAGGCCCAATCTATGCTATGGACAATTACATCATCCAGGTAAGCCGCAGCATACTTCTGATGGGGCCTCAGTATCTGGTCCATTTTCCGCTGGAATGTTGCCGGTGCATTCTGTAATCCAAACGGCATTCTTTTATATTGGAACGCCCCATCTGGGGTTACAAACGCGGTTTTCTCCTTGGCCGATTTGGTCAGGGGAATTTGCCAATACCCTTTTGTGAGATCAAGAGTTGTCATGTATCGGGCTGTTCCCAGCCGGTCGATCAACTCATCTATACGTGGCATGGGGTAGGTGTCAAATTTTGTAACTTTGTTCAGTTGTCGAAAATCGTTACAAAATCGCCAGCTCCCATCCGGTTTAGGCACTAACACTATGGGACTGGACCAATCACTTTGGGATTCCTCTATCACCCCCAACTTAAGCATTTTCTGTACTTCCTCACGTATTGCCTCCCGTCAGGCCTCTGGGATCCGATAGGGTTTTAGCTTCACCCTTTCACCGGGCGGGGTAATAATATCATGCTCTACCCCAGACGTTTGTCCCATCAGCTCAGAGAAAACCTCCTTGTTGTGAAGCACAAACTCCTTAACCTCCTGTTGTTGGGGGTTTGACAAGGTGACTGCTATTCCAACCTCAGGAATCACGCAATCAGACTGAGCTGGTGACAAAGATTCTGCGACTAGGGATTCCCTATCCCTCCAGGCTTTCAACAGATTAATGCGATAGATCTGTTCGGGCTTTCGCCTTCCTGGTTGTCTGACCTTGTAATTCACTTCGCTCACTTTTTCCATTATCTCGTAGGGGCCTTGCCATTTGGCGAGGAATTTTCTTTCAACCGTAGGGACAAGTACCAATACCCTATCCCCCGGGGAAAAAGTACGAGTCTTGGCCCCACGGTTGTACACTCTCTGCTGTGCCAACTGCGCTTGGGCCAAATGTTCCTTTACGATTGGCATTACCTGTGCAATTCTATCTTGCATCAGGGCGACATGCTCAATCACACTCCTGTGGGGAGAACTCTCACTCTCCCAAGTTTCCTTGGCGATATCCAACAGCCCTCTTGGGTGTCTCCCATAGAGTAACTCAAAGGGTGAGAAACCCGTAGAGGATTGGGGTACCTCCCTAATGGCAAACATTAAATAGGGAATTAGACAGTCCCAATCCTTTCCATCTCTATCCACCACTTTCTTCAACATTTGTTTTAGGGTTTTGTTGAATCTTTCAACCAACCCATCTGTTTGCGGGTGATACACAGATGTACGCAATTGTGACACTTTGAACAACTTGCACAGCTCTTTCATAACCCGGGACATAAAGGGTGTACCTTGGTCCGTAAGCAGTTCCTTACAAATACCCACACGGCTAAAAACAAGAGATAGCTCTTTGGCTATGGTTTTGGCCGAGGTATTTCGGAGCGGAATCGCTTCCGGATACCGGGTGGCATAGTCCAAGATAACCAAAATGTACTGATGCCCCCTAGCGGACTTCATTATCGGACCTACCAAATCCATTGCGATCCTCTCAAAGGGGACCTCAATGATGGGGAAAGGGACCAGCGGGTTACGGAAATGTGGCATCGGTGCCGACCTCTGACACACAGGGCAGGAGGAACAATAATTTTCTGTTTCCTTCATGACCCCAGGCCAATAGAATCTTTGCAATACTCTCTCTCGGGTTTTCTCTGTCCCCAGATGACCTCCAAGAATGTGCCCATGGGCCAACTCTAACACCAACTTCCTGTAAGGTTTGGGGACCACAAGCTGCTCAATGGTTTCTTCTACCCTTTTAGCCACCCGATACAGTAGGTCCTTTTCCACGATGAAGTACGGGTAAGTGCAGGTCTCATCTGGGTTCACTAACTCGCCATCTATTTTCACGACGTTTTCCCGTGCCTTTATTAGGGCGGGGTCTTTTAACTGTTCTGTGCAAAATTTTCCCTGTGAACCTCGAGATCAGTAAACTCCACAGACGGTACGTTTTCGTCTGAGGATGTTGGCTCCTCCCCAGTTTCTCGAGTCTCCCCTGCCAATACCGACAAGGGGAATTCTGGAGAGTCCTCACCACTCTCATGCCGCGTACACACGATCATTATTCACGGCGGTTAAAAAACCGCCGTGAATAATGTCATTAAAAACGGGGGAACAGCTTGTTCCCCACACACGGTCATTTTTCACGTTGTTTTTTCTCTTGTCGAGAAAAACGACCATCTGTGGGCTCCGCGGCAGTGTTTCCCTATGGAAAAACTGCCGCGGAAAAAATGTCGGACAAAAACGACGAGAAAAATTAGAACATGTTCTAATTTTTCTCGTCGTTTTTAATGCCGTTTTTCTCGTCGAGAAAAACGACATAAAGCCCACAGACGATCGTTTTTCTCGTCGAAAGGAAAAAAATTCGTTTTTCTCGACGAGAAAAACGGCCGTGTATACGCGGTGTGAGGGGGTTAGCTCGGCAGCGGGTGTGTGTGACCCCCGGGATGGGCTCCCCACACAAAAACAGGCCCAGCAAACGGAGGTTGTGGTTTTCAAAATCAAAAAGGTGCGGTTTATTTTCTATTTACAGTGACAAAACACAGCAAAGCAAAAGAAACATAAACAAAATAAATCCTGGTCAACTTGACCTCTGACTAAACATACAGGTTTCCTAACTAACAACTGGGATCAGCCTAGTGCTGTCCTAGTCCCTAAGTCCCTGGTTTTAAATGTCCAAGCAAATAGCCACACAGGCTTTGTCTCACCGCACAGGGGTTCACTCTCCCTAGACAGTCCACACAGGTCTGGTTCCAGGCATGAGCTAACACCTAATGAATCTGGGAGTTCTTATAGAGGCCTAAATGAGCTGACAAGCTTCAGCTGGTCTCATCAACTCCCTGTCTGCACGACGCCCCACACTCTCCCTAGAGGTATGAGTCATCCATGAGCCCACTAGCCTCAGCTGGGCTTATACAACTCTCCACCTAGTTGTATAAGTCGGCGTAAAGCCTGAATCTGGGCGAAATATATCTACCCCCCTGGATGCAACCAGGTGACTTTACCTTCCTGCTGTCACATACCCCCCCCTCTTGTTTTAACCTCGGGGTTGGAACACCAGCAATCAGGCATTCATGTACTCGAGACAAAGCATCCACATTCCCCATTTGAACGCCAGGGCGATGCTTTACTGTGAAGTTGAATTCCTGGAGGGCCAGGAACCACCTATTCACTCTTCTATTTGTTTCCTTGTTTTGAGCCATCCACTTTAACGGAGCGTGATCCGTAACCATGTCAAAGTGCCTACCTAGCAGGTAGTACCGAAGGGAATCTAGAGCCCACTTCACCGCTAAACACTCCTTTTCAACGGTGGCGTAATTTACCTCATGGGACTTCAACTTCCTGCTGAGGTAAATGACTGGGTGCTCTTCCCCGTTCCAGACCTGGGACAATACTGCTCCTAACCCCACATCTGACGCATCACTTTGTACGACAAAGTCTTTAGAGAAGTCGGGTGAGTACAACACTGGCTGGCTACATAAGGCTTGTTTCAAGAATTGGAATGCTGCCTCAGCCTCGGGGGTCCATTTAATCATGACCGACCCTTTCCCCTTCGTCAGGTTGGTTAGGGGCACAGCCTTAGAAGCAAAGTGGGGAATGAATCGCCGATAATACCCAGCGATTCCCAGAAAGGCTCGTACCTGCTTCTTGCTGTTGGGACGTGGCCAACTCTGGATGGCCTCGATTTTGTTGAGTTGGGGTTTTATTACTCCCCTCCCAATGGTGTACCCAAGATATTTGGCCTCCTCCTGCCCAATGGTACACTTCTTGGGGTTAGCCGTAAACCCCGCTTCCCGAACAGAGTCCAGGACTGCTTGCACTTTTGGCAGATGTGAGGCCCAATCTGTGCTATGGACAATTACGTCATCCAGGTAAGCCGCAGCATACTTCCGATGGGGCCTCAGCATCTGGTCCATTTTCCGCTGGAATGTGGCCGGCGCATTCTGTAACCCGAACGGCATTCTTTTATATTGGAACGCCCCGTCTGGGGTTACAAATGCGGTTTTCTCTTTGGCCGACTTGGCCAGGGGGATTTGCCAATACCCTTTTGTGAGGTCAAGAGTCGTCATGTATCGGGCTGTTCCCAGCCGGTCGATCAACTCATCAATACGTGGCATGGGGTAGGTGTCAAATTTTGTAACTTTGTTCAACTGATGAAAATCGTTACAAAATCGCCAGCTCCCATCCGGTTTAGGCACCAACACAATGGGACTAGACCAATCACTTTGGGACTCCTCTATCACCCCTAAGTTCAGCATTTTCTGTACTTCCTCCCGTATTGCCTCCCGTCGGGCCTCTGGGATCCGATAGGGTTTTAACTTCACCCTTTCACCGGGTGGGGTAATGATGTCATGCTCTACCCCAGATGTTTGTCCCGGCAGCTCAGAGAATACCTCCTTGTTGCGAAGCACAAACTCCTTAACCTCCTGTTGTTGGGGTTGTGACAAGGTGGCTGCTATTCCAACCTCAGGAATCACGCAACCAGTTTGAGCTGGTGACCAAGTGTCTGCGACTAGGGACTCTCTATCCCTCCAGGCTTTCAACAGATTAACGTGATAGATCTGTTCGGGCTTTCGCCTTCCTGGTTGTCTGACCTTGTAATTCACTTCGCTCACTTTTTCCATTATCTCATAGGGGCCTTGCCATTTGGCAAGGAATTTACTTTCAACCGTAGGGACAAGTACCAGTATCCTATCCCCCGGGGAAAAGGTACGGGTCTTGGCTCCACGGTTGTACACTCTCTGCTGTGCTAACTGCGCTTGGGCCAAATGTTCCTTCACGATGGGCATTACCTGTGCAATTCGGTCTTGCATCAGGGCGACATGCTCAATCACACTCCTGTGGGGAGAACTCTCACTTTCCCAAGTTTCCTTGGCAATATCCAACAGCCCTCTTGGGTGTCTCCCATACAGTAACTCAAAGGGGGAGAATCCCGTAGAGGATTGGGGCACCTCCCTAATAGCAAACATCAGATAAGGAAGTAGACAGTCCCAATCCTTTCCATCTCTATCCACCACTTTCTTCAACATTTGTTTTAGGGTTTTGTTGAATCTTTCAACCAGCCCATCGGTTTGGGGGTGATACACAGATGTACGTAATTGCGTCACTTTGAACAATTTACACAGCTCCTTCATAACCCGGGACATAAAGGGTGTACCTTGGTCCGTAAGCAGTTCTTTACAAATACCCACCCGGCTAAACACAAGAGATAGCTCTTTGGCTATGGTTTTGGCCGAGGTATTTCGGAGAGGGATCGCTTCTGGATAACGGGTGGCATAGTCCATTATAACTAATATGTACTGGTGCCCCCTAGCGGACTTGATTATAGGACCTACCAAATCCATGGCGATCCTCTCAAACGGGACCTCAATGATGGGTAGAGGGACCAGCGGGCTACGGAAATGTGGCATCGGGGCCAACCTCTGACACACAGGGCAGGAGGAACAATAATTTTCTATGTCCTTCATCACCCCCGGCCAATAGAATCTCTGTAATACCCTCTCTCGGGTTTTCTCTGTCCCCAGATGACCTCCAAGAATGTGCCCATGGGCCAACTCCAACACCAACTTCCTGTAAGGTTTGGGCACCACAAGCTGCTCAACGGTTTCTTCTGCCCTTTTTGCCACCCGATACAGTAGGTCCTTCTCTACGCTGAAGTATGGGTAAGTGCAGGTATTATCTGGGTTCACTAACTCGCCATCTATTTTCACTACGTTTTCCCGTGCCTTTATTAGGGCGGGGTCTCTCAACTGTTCTGTGGCAAAGTTTTCCCTGTGAACCTCAAGATCAGAAAACTCCACAGACGGTAGGTTTTCGTCTGAGGAGGTGGGCTCCTCTCCAGTTTCTTGAGTCTCCCCTGCCAATACTGATAAGGGAAATTCCGGAGAGTCCTCACCACTCTCAGGGGAGTTCTGGCTATCACATTCCTGGTACATAGGGGCACCAGTGGGGGGCTCAGGATCATCCCACAGTTCCCAGAACTTCGGAAAATCCCTTCCCACAATGGCGTCATGCGGTAACTGAGATACTAAGCCCACTGGATGAGAGAGGGTACCTTTGGGGGTCTCGAAACACACTGTAGTCACTGGATACTCTCGGGTGTCCCCATGCACACAAATAACAGCTACCTTGCTATTCCCAGAGACCTCTGTTTTAACTAACTCAGCCTTTATCAGGGTCACAAGGCTACCTGAATCCAGCAATACCACAACATTTCTACCATTAACACACATTTTGCATAAATGTTTCTCAGTTCCTCGAATGGCAGTGCATGCGACTGTCGCACACAGTGACTGACGTCTGCCCGTCAGAAAGTCACACTGCATGGGTTCCTCCACAACCGGGCAATTGGCTGCAATATGTCCCGCTTGCCGGCAGCTGTAGCAAACGATCCTTCTTGCCGCCTCTTGAGCCGCTGATTTCCCAGGCTGTTCTCGCCAAACTTGGGGTAGAGCTCCCACCCTCTCACTCTCTCCACCCTCACCCCTTGGAATCCTCTTATCCGCCCCTGGGGATGGTCTGGTCTTAGGGTGGAAAGTCCGAGTGTCTCTGGAAGAGGCCGTCAGGTTCTCTGTAGCCAAGTATTTCTCCACACGATCCACAAGACCATCGGCCGTCTCTGGGTCTCCATGGCTTACCCACTTTTGGATGGCAGTAGGAAGAGCTCTCAAAAATCGATCCATTACAACACGTTCCACAATCTTTGGTGCGGACAAAGTCTCTGGCTGTAGCCACTTTCTGCTCAGGTGAATGAGATCATACATTTGAGACCTGGGGGGTTTTCCAAGCTGGAAAGTCCAGTTATGCACACGCTGAGCCCGGACAGCCTGGGTGACACCCAGCCTTGCCAATATTTCAGCTTTTAGCATCACATAGTCTTTTGCTTGGTTAGGCTCTAGGTCATAGTAAGCTTTCTGTCGATTCACCAGTTAACAGAGGAGCCACCAGTCCAGCCCACTGCTCCTCAGGCCACTTTTCTCTTTCAGCGGTCCTTTCAAATGTGGTCAAAAATACCTCTGGATCATCCTCTCCAGTCATTTTTGTCAATAAACGACTCACCCCAAAGGACGCGGTATTAGTGGGACGGCTTTCCTCACTGGTCTGCGGACGTTGCTGCATTACTGCTTCCATCTGTTGTTGTAGTCTCTGCTCTTGCTTCTGCAACAGGTCTATGAAGCGGGCCTCAGATTGCTGCTGGGCTTGTTGCTGAGCCTCCAGACTCTGTTGCAAAGTTGCGTTTGTCTGCTGCTGGGCTGCAAGGCTCTGTTGATGAGCTTGCTGCTGGGCTGCGAAGTTCTGTTGTTGAGCTGCAAGGCTCTTTTGTAAACCTGCATTTGTCTGCTGTTGATTGGCATTTGCTATAGCCAGCTGCTTCAGTATCTCCTCCATGCTGGCTTAAAAAAAAACTGCCACTGGTTCTCCACCAACTGTGAGGGGGTTAGCTCGGCAGCGGGTGTGTGTGACCCCCGGGATGGGCTCCCCACACAAAAACAGGCCCAGCAAACGGAGGTTGTGGTTTTCAAAATCAAAAAGGTGCGGTTTATTTTCTATTTACAGTGACAAAACACAGCAAAGCAAAAGAAACATAAACAAAATAAATCCTGGTCAACTTGACCTCTGACTAAACATACAGGTTTCCTAACTAACAACTGGGATCAGCCTAGTGCTGTCCTAGTCCCTAAGTCCCTGGTTTTAAATGTCCAAGCAAATAGCCACACAGGCTTTGTCTCACCGCACAGGGGTTCACTCTCCCTAGACAGTCCACACAGGTCTGGTTCCAGGCATGAGCTAACACCTAATGAATCTGGGAGTTCTTATAGAGGCCTAAATGAGCTGACAAGCTTCAGCTGGTCTCATCAACTCCCTGTCTGCACGACGCCCCACACTCTCCCTAGAGGTATGAGTCATCCATGAGCCCACTAGCCTCAGCTGGGCTTATACAACTCTCCACCTAGTTGTATAAGTCGGCGTAAAGCCTGAATGTGGGCGAAATATATCTACCCCCCTGGATGCAACCAGGTGACTTTACCTTCCTGCTGTCACAGCGGCATTAGAGAAATTCTGGCTATCACATTCCTGGTATATAGGGGCACCAGTGGGGGGCTCAGGACGATCCCAGAGTTCCCAAAACTTTGGAAAATCCCTTCCCACAATGGCATCATGTGGTAACTGAGACACTAACCCCACCTGATGAGAGAGGTTACCTTTGGAGGTCTCAAAACACACTGTAGTCACAGGATACTCTCGGGTGTCCCCATGCACACAAATAACAGCTACCTTGTTATTCCCAGAGACCTCTGTAGTGACTAATTCAGCTTTTATCAGTGTCACCAGGCTACCTGAATCCAGCAACACAACAACATTTTTACCATTAATACACATTTTGCATAAATATTTCTCAGTTCCCCGAATGGCAGTGCATGCAACTGTCACAAACAGCGATTGACGTCTGTCCCTTAGAAAGTCACATTGCATGGGTTCATCCACAACCGGGCAATTTGCTGCAATATGTCCCTCTTGCCGGCAGCGGTAGCAAACAATCCTTTTTGCTGCCTCTTGAGCCCCTGACTTCCCAGGCTGTTCTCGCCAGACATTAGGTATAACTCTCACCCTCTCATTCTCTCCATCCTCACCCCTTGGAATCATCTTACCCGCCACTGGGAATGGTCTGGTCTTAGGGTGGAAAGTCCGTGAGTCTCTGGAAGAGGCAGTCAGGTTTTCCATAGCCAAGTACTTCTCTACACGATCCACAAGATTATCGGCCGTTTCTGGGTCTCCATGGCTTACCCACTTTTGGATGGCAGTAGGAAGAGCTCTCAAGAAACGATCCATCACAACACGTTCCACAATCTTTGGTGCGGACAAAGTCTCTGGCTGTAGCCACTTCCTGCTCAGGTGAATGAGATCATACATTTGAGACCTGGGGGGGTTTTCCAAGCCGGAAAGTCCAGTTATGCACACGCTGAGCACGGACGGCCAGGGTGACACCCAGCCGTGCCAATATTTCATTTTTTAGCATCACATAGTCTTTTGCTTGGTCAGGCTCTAGGTCATAGTAAGCTTTCTGTGATTCACCAGTTAACAGAGGGGCCACCAGTCCGGCCCACGGCTCCTTAGGCCACTTTTCCCTTTCAGTAGTCCTTTCAAATGTGGTCAAAAACACCTCTGGATCATCCTCTCCAGTCATTTTTGTCAGTAAACTACTCACACCAAAGGACGCAGTATTAGCGGAACTACTTGCCTCACTGGTCTGCGGACGTTGCTGCATTAATGTCTCCATTTGTTGCTGTAGTCTCTGTTCTTGCTTCTGCAACAGGTCTATGAAGCGGGCCTCAGATTGCTGCTGGGCTTGTTGCTGGGCTGCCAGACTCTGTTGAAGAGCTTGTTGCTGGGCTGCGAGGCTCTGTTGCAAAGTTGCATTTGTCTGCTGAAACGTGAGTATAAAATAAATAATGATGCGCTAAACCACCAACCTATTTGTATGTGCACAAGTGATTAATATGTGTTCATCCAGTGCTCCGTGCTGGATGTGACATAAAAATTCCAGTGAAAAACAATATATAATAATATGTGCAAAATTACTAAGTCACGTGCCGTAGACGTAACGCGTAGGGGGAGAAGCCTAGTGACGCTCGCAATCTGAGGAGGATTACACTGGAGCTGAACTGAACAAGCGCTGTTTGTTTCGGAGGTTATGTGAGTGCAAGTCACAGCTGTTACAGATTGTGCCTTCTGTTAGAACACTGCGCAATGATCTCTCTTCTCTCTTTTTTGATTTGCATTTACATGATTAATTTGTTGGAATCCGGAGTTTGATGCAAAGAAATTAGGTCTTTTGGGGAGCTTTCTCACTGTCAGACTAGCAGAGCGGTGTCAGAAAGGATTTGACTGTTACTTTGGATAAGCAGTTGCAGTTCTTGGAGACAAGTTTTATGTGAATGGGAGGAAAACTGATGCGGTTCTTATGATTGTATGCTACTCTTTGGCAACAGCACTGCAATTTTGAACATTATGCACTTGTTATAATAATTTTGCACATATTATTATATATTGGTTTTCACTGGAATTTTTATGTCACATCCTGCACGGAGCACTGGATGAACACATATTAATCACTTGTGCGCATACAAATAGGTGAGCAGTGACAGTGCATGCATCAGCTGCATGGAATAATGGACAGGGCACTTGAGGCAGAACAGAGGGAAGAAGAGGAGGACTTCCTTACCTCTCAAGGCCTTCTTTATCCAGACAGTATTCCTGAGGGCCCGCCGCTCACACAGTAAGTGGAGCAGGAGGATTGTGTCAGCATGGAGGTGGAGCCTAGCACTCAGCATCAGCAGCAGTCTTCAAGGGATCGTTTACAGTCCCCAGAAACCCTTGGACTTGTACGTGGCTGGGAGGAGGTGGCTGCGGATCATGTCACCCTTAGTGACCCAGAGGACTCCAGATCGAATGCCTCAGCAAACCTACACTGTATGGCCTCCCTGATCCTGCAAAGCCTGCAATAGGACCCTCGGATTTGTGTGATCAAGGAGAGGGATCAGTACTGCCTGGCAACCCTTCTTGATCCACGTTACAAGGGTAAAACTTATCCAGCCTTCGCAGAGGGAGCAGAGGATGAAACATCTTCGAAAGGCATTGCAGAAAGGTTTGTGCAATGGGTTTCCAGAGCCTGGGAGGTTACAATTTCCTGGTCCTCCTGGACAACGTGTTGCTGAGGCTTTGGTCAGTCACAGAAGGAGCGGTGGAGAAGGTGGCCGTCTGACCGATGCGTTCAGACAATTTTTTGGTCCGCAGCCCCAAGGTCTGATTGGTTCCAGCAACCATCGCCAGAGTCTGATTTACATGGTGCAGGAATACCTAGGGGCAAGATCAGACTTGGAGACCTTTACAACCGAAAATCCACTGGCTTACTGGGTTTCGAGGATGGATCACTGGCCAGAGCTTGCACAGTATGCAATTGAGCTACTGGCCTGTCCTGCATCCAGCGTTCTTTCGGAACGCACATTCAGTGCTGCTGGAGGCTTTGTAACCGATCACAGAGTGCGCCTGTCCACAGAGTTGGTTGATCGGCTCACCTTCATAAAAATGAATCAGTCTTGGATCACCAACTACCAAGCACCTGATGCTGATGTAACCGATAATTTTTTTTTATGAATGAGATCCCTTGAAGACTGCCTATGCTTATGCTGAATGACTATCCTATTCCTCCTCAATGTTCATGTTGATAGCTTCTAAGAACATTTTTGGTTCTGGGCACCAGTACCAGTGCCTAAAGCCCAATTTTTCTGCCCCTGTTTAACAGGGGCGTGTAATCACAGTTTTTGATCTAATATTTCACAGCAGGGCCCGTTCCTGGGCCCACCAAGAGTAATTGTGAGGGCTTATAGTGTTGTGGCACCATCACCACTGGCTAAGGCCCAATTTTTCTGCCCCTGTTTAACAGGGTCGTGTAATTACAATTTTTGCTGTAATATTTTGCAGCAGGGCTCGTTCCTGCGCTAGAGTATCTGTGAGGGGTTGCAGTGTTGTGGCACCCGCACCAGTGCCTAAAGCCCAATTTTTCTGCCCCTGTTTAACAGGGGCGTGTAATTAAAATTTTTGCTGTAATATTTTGCAGCAGGGCTTGTTCCTGCGCTCAACTAGAGCATCTGTGAGGGGTTGCAGTGTTGTGGCACCAGCACCAGTGCCTAAAGCCAAATTTTTCTGCCCCTGTTTAACAGGGGCGTGTAATTACAATTTTTGCTGTAATATTATGCAGTAGGGCCCGTTCCTGCGACCACCAAGAGTAACTGTGAGGGCTTACAGTGTTGTGGCACCACCACCACCACCAAAGGCCCAATTTTTCTGCCCTTGTTCAACAGGGGCATGTAATTACAATTCTTGTTATAATATTTCACAGCAGGGCCCGTTCCTGCGCCCACCAAGAGTAACTGTGAGGGGTTACATAGTTGTGGCACCACCACCATCACCAAAGGCCCAAGTTTTCTGCCCCTGTTCAACAGGGGCATGTAATTACAATTCTTGTTATAATATTTCACAGCAGGACCCGTTCCTGCGCCCACCAAGAGTAGCTGTGAGGGCTTGCAGTGTTGTGGCACCACCAAAGGCCCAATTTTTCTGCCTCTGTTCAACAGGGGCATGTAATTACAATTCTTGATATAATATTTCACAGCAGGGCCCGTTCCTGCGCCCACCAAGAGTAACTTTGAGGGCTTACAGTGTTGTGGCACCACCACCACCACCACCAAAGGCCCAATTTTTCTTCCCCTGTTCAACAGGGGAATGTAATTACATTTCTTGATATAATATTTCACAGCAGGGCCCGTTCCAGCGCCCACCAAGAGTAACTGTGAGGGCTTACAGTGTTCTGGTACCACCAACACCTAAGGGGCAAATATAGTATATACAGGCGGTCCCCTACTTTCAAACATCCGACTTACAAACAACTCCTACTTACAAACGGAGGGAGACAACAGGAAGTGAGAGGAAATCTACCCCTGGGAAGGGAAATTCTCTCCTGTAAGAGTTAATATGGGAAAAAGCTGTCTCCACTGATGCTCTATCTTCAATCCTTGTTTCCTTAATAACACCAAATTTTCAAAATCCAATTGTCATTGGGACAGAAAGTGAGGTGAAATCTTCTGAACAGGGGAACAGACAGCAATACAAATGTTACAGGGGTGATAACTCTTCCCTATGTTATCCAAAAAGCTTAAAAATCGATTTTTTGGCTGGAGCTACACTTAAAAATTGTACCTGTTCCAAATTACAAACAGATTCAACTTATGAACAAACCTACAGTCCCTGTCTTGTTTGGACCGCCTGTAAAATGCTGTTCAGAGTATATAGAGCCTGAGGGCCCCACGCCATTTTTTTTTATTTGCGTGCAGGGTTCCCCTTAATATACTGTGACAGCAGGAAGGTAAAGTCACCTGGTTGCATCCAGGGGGGTAGATATATTTCGCCCAGATTCAGGCTTTACGCCGACTTATACAACTAGGTGGAGAGTTGTATAAGCCCAGCTGAGGCTAGTGGGCTCATGGATGACTCATACCTCTAGGGAGAGTGTGGGGCGTCGTGCAGACAGGGAGTTGATGAGACCAGCTGAAGCTTGTCAGCTCATTTAGGCCTCTATAAGAACTCCCAGATTCATTAGGTGTTGGCTCATGCCTGGAACCAGACCTGTGTGGACTGTCTAGGGAGAGTGAACCCCTGTGCGGTGAGACAAAGCCTGTGTGGCTATTTGCTTGGACATTTAAAACCAGGGACTTAGGGACTAGGACAGCACTAGGCTGATCCCAGTTGTTAGTTAGGAAACCTGTATGTTTAGTCAGAGGTCAAGTTGACCAGGATTTATTTTATTTATGTTTCTTTTGCTTTGCTGTGTTTTGTCACTGTAAATAGAAAATAAACCGCACCTTTTTGATTTTGAAAACCACAACCTCCGTTTGCTGGGCCTGTTTTTGTCTGGGGAGCCCATCCTGGGGGTCACACACACCCGCTGCCGAGCTAACCCCCTCACAGTTGGTGGAGAACCAGTGGCAGTTTTTTTTTAAGCCAGCATGGAGGAGATACTGAAACAGCTGGCTCTAGCAAATGCCAATCAACAGCAGACAAATGCAGGTTTGCAAAGGAGCCTTGCAGCCCAGCAGCAAGCTCATCAACAGAGCCTTGCAGCCCAGCAGCAAGCTCACCAACAGAGTCTGGAAGCTCAGCAACAAGCCCAGCAGCAATCTGAGGCCCGCTTCATAGACCTGTTACAGAAGCAAGAGCAGAGACTACAACAAATGGAAGCAGTAATGCAGCAACGTCCGCAGACCAGTGAGGAAAGCCGTCCCACTAATACCGCGTCCTTTGGGGTGAGTCGTTTATTGACAAAAATGACTGGAGAGGATGATCCAGAGGTATTTTTGACCACATTTGAAAGGACCGCTGAAAGAGAAAAGTGGCCTGAGGAGCAGTGGGCTGGACTGGTGGCTCCTCTGTTAACTGGTGAATCGCAGAAAGCTTACTATGACCTAGAGCCTAACCAAGCAAAAGACTATGTGATGCTAAAAGCTGAAATTTTGGCAAGGCTGGGTGTCACCCAGGCTGTCCGGGCTCAGCGTGTGCATAACTGGACTTTCCAGCTTGGAAAACCCCCCA
The DNA here is from genome assembly GCA_029206835.1 of Rana muscosa. Taxonomy (NCBI): domain Eukaryota; kingdom Metazoa; phylum Chordata; class Amphibia; order Anura; family Ranidae; genus Rana; species Rana muscosa. Next base: position 192,226,944 of record CM055123.1, read on the forward strand.
GGTCTCAAATGTATGATCTCATTCACCTGAGCAGAAAGTGGCTACAGCCAGAGACTTTGTCCGCACCAAAGATTGTGGAACGTGTTGTAATGGATCGGTTTTTGAGAGCTCTTCCTACTGCCATCCAAAAGTGGGTAAGCCATGGAGACCCAGAGACGGCCGATAGTCTTGTGGATCGTGTGGAGAAATACTTGGCTACAGAGAACCTGACGGCCTCTTCCAGAGACACTCGGACTTTCCACCCTAAGACCAGACCATCCCCAGGGGCGGATAAGAGGATTCCAAGGGGTGAGGGTGGAGAGAGTGAGAGGGTGGGAGCTCTACCCCAAGTTTGGCGAGAACAGCCTGGGAAATCAGCGGCTCAAGAGGCGGCAAGAAGGATCGTTTGCTACCGCTGCCGGCAAGCGGGACATATTGCAGCCAATTGCCCGGTTGTGGAGGAACCCATGCAGTGTGACTTTCTGACGGGCAGACGTCAGTCGCTGTGTGCGACAGTCGCATGCACTGCCATTCGAGGAACTGAGAAACATTTATGCAAAATGTGTGTTAATGGTAGAAATGTTGTGGTATTGCTGGATTCAGGTAGCCTTGTGACCCTGATAAAGGCTGAGTTAGTTAAAACAGAGGTCTTTGGGAATAGCAAGGTAGCTGTTATTTGTGTGCATGGGGACACCCGAGAGTATCCAGTGACTACAGTGTGTTTCGAGACCCCCAAAGGTACCCTCTCTCATCCAGTGGGCTTAGTATCTCAGTTACCGCATGACGCCATTGTGGGAAGGGATTTTCCGAAGTTCTGGGAACTGTGGGATGATCCTGAGCCCCCCACTGGTGCCCCTATGTACCAGGAATGTGATAGCCAGAACTCCCCTGAGAGTGGTGAGGACTCTCCGGAATTTCCCTTATCAGTATTGGCAGGGGAGACTCAAGAAACTGGAGAGGAGCCCACCTCCTCAGACGAAAACCTACCGTCTGTGGAGTTTTCTGATCTTGAGGTTCACAGGGAAAACTTTGCCACAGAACAGTTGAAAGACCCCGCCCTAATAAAGGCACGGGAAAACGTAGTGAAAATAGATGGCGAGTTAGTGAACCCAGATAATACCTGCACTTACCCATACTTCAGCGTAGAGAAGGACCTACTGTATCGGGTGGCAAAAAGGGCAGAAGAAACCGTTGAGCAGCTTGTGGTGCCCAAACCTTACAGGAAGTTGGTGTTGGAGTTGGCCCATGGGCACATTCTTGGAGGTCATCTGGGGACAGAGAAAACCCGAGAGAGGGTATTACAGAGATTCTATTGGCCGGGGGTGATGAAGGACATAGAAAATTATTGTTCCTCCTGCCCTGTGTGTCAGAGGTCGGCCCCGATGCCACATTTCCGTAGCCCGCTGGTCCCTCTACCCATCATTGAGGTCCCGTTTGAGAGGATCGCCATGGATTTGGTAGGGCCTATAATCAAGTCCGCTAGGGGGCACCAGTACATATTAGTTATAATGGACTATGCCACCCGTTATCCAGAAGCGATCCCTCTCCGAAATACCTCGGCCAAAACCATAGCCAAAGAGCTATCTCTTGTGTTTAGCCGGGTGGGTATTTGTAAAGAACTGCTTACGGACCAAGGTACACCCTTTATGTCCCGGGTTATGAAGGAGCTGTGTAAATTATTCAAAGTGACGCAATTACGTACATCTGTGTATCACCCCCAAACCGATGGGCTGGTTGAAAGATTCAACAAAACCCTAAAACAAATGTTGAAGAAAGTGGTGGATAGAGATGGAAAGGATTGGGACTGTCTACTTCCTTATCTGATGTTTGCTATTAGGGAGGTGCCCCAATCCTCTACGGGATTCTCCCCCTTTGAGTTACTGTATGGGAGACACCCAAGAGGGCTGTTGGATATTGCCAAGGAAACTTGGGAAAGTGAGAGTTCTCCCCACAGGAGTGTGATTGAGCATGTCGCCCTGATGCAAGACCGAATTGCACAGGTAATGCCCATCGTGAAGGAACATTTGGCCCAAGCGCAGTTAGCACAGCAGAGAGTGTACAACCGTGGAGCCAAGACCCGTACCTTTTCCCCGGGGGATAGGATACTGGTACTTGTCCCTACGGTTGAAAGTAAATTCCTTGCCAAATGGCAAGGCCCCTATGAGATAATGGAAAAAGTGAGCGAAGTGAATTACAAGGTCAGACAACCAGGAAGGCGAAAGCCCGAACAGATCTATCACGTTAATCTGTTGAAAGCCTGGAGGGATAGAGAGTAGGCTTGTGTAATTCGTTTCGTAACTAATCGAAATTCGTCCGAATTTAGCAACTTTCGGACATTCGGAAGCATTCGAATTTCCGAACAAAGCAATTACGAATAAGACCGAATCCGAAATAAATTATACCGCAAATAGCGAATGCCCGAATGTCTTCGGCATAATTCGTTATGAAAAAGTTACGAATGTACGAATCCATACGAAGCACAATAACACTCACTCTGCTCTGCTCTCTGCTTCTCCCACACCGTGCTGAACTCCCTCTCAAAATGGTGTACAGGGGCGGAGGCTATAGCCGCATGTCAAAAACGAAAGTAAAATACGAGATTTTGAATCGTTACAAATAACCGCTATGTATTTAGAAAAGTACAAATCCATTCGAAGCACATTAGGCATAATAGGCAGCGTCGTCGTGAGAGAGACACAGAAAATTACGAATCAACGAACCCAAAAAAAGTTACGAAAGTAGGAGTTGTGTCCAGAATCAACGAAAAACAATGTACTCTACCGAAAGTACGAATTATAAATCAACTAAAAATTCAACGAAAAATGTCGCTTGCGAAAATACGAATTAGTCCGAACACGAAAAATCCCGTCTAGCAAAATTACGAATGATTACGAATCAACAGGACCGAAAAGAAACGAACCGAAACTAACTGAATTTTTCCGTTGTGCACAAGCCTAATAGAGAGTCCCTAGTCGCAGACACTTGGTCACCAGCTCAAACTGGTTGCGTGATTCCTGAGGTTGGAATAGCAGCCACCTTGTCACAACCCCAACAACAGGAGGTTAAGGAATTTGTGCTTCGCAACAAGGAGGTATTCTCTGAGCTGCCGGGACAAACATCTGGGGTAGAGCATGACATCATTACCCGCCCGGTGAAAGGGTGAAGTTAAAACCCTATCGGATCCCAGAGGCCCGACGGGAGGCAATACGGGAGGAAGTACAGAAAATGCTGAACTTAGGGGTGATAGAGGAGTCCCAAAGTGATTGGTCTAGTCCCATTGTGTTGGTGCCTAAACCGGATGGGAGCTGGCGATTTTGTAACGATTTTCGTCAGTTGAACAAAGTTACAAAATTTGACACCTACCCCATGCCACGTATAGATGAGTTGATCGACCGGCTGGGAACAGCCCGATACATGACGACTCTTGACCTCACAAAAGGGTATTGGCAAATCCCCCTGGCCAAGTCGGCCAAAGAGAAAACCGCATTTGTAACCCCAGACGGGGCGTTCCAATATAAAAGAATGCTGTTCGGGTTACAGAATGCGCCGGCCACATTCCAGCGGAAAATGGACCAGATGCTGAGGCCCCATCGGAAGTATGCTGCGGCTTACCTGGATGACGTAATTGTCCATAGCACAGATTGGGCCTCACATCTGCCAAAAGTGCAAGCAGTCCTGGACTCTGTTCGGGAAGCGGGGTTTACGGCTAACCCCAAGAAGTGTACCATTGGGCAGGAGGAGGCCAAATATCTTGGGTACACCATTGGGAGGGGAGTAATAAAACCCCAACTCAACAAAGTCGAGGCCATCCAGAGTTGGCCACGTCCCAACAGCAAGAAGCAGGTACGAGCCTTTCTGGGAATCGCTGGGTATTATCGGCGATTCATTACCCACTTTGCTTCTAAGGCTGTGCCCCTAACCAACCTGACGAAGGGGAAAGGGTCGGTCATGATTAAATGGACCCCCGAGGCTGAGGCAGCATTCCAATTCTTGAAACAAGCCTTATGTAGCCAGCCAGTGTTGTACTCACCCGACTTCTCTAAAGACTTTGTCGTACAAAGTGATGCGTCAGATGTGGGGTTAGGAGCAGTATTGTCCCAGGTCTGGAACGGGGAAGAGCACCCAGTCATTTACCTCAGCAGGAAGTTGAAGTCCCATGAGGTAAATTACGCCACCGTTGAAAAGGAGTGTTTAGCGGTGAAGTGGGCTCTAGATTCCCTTCGGTACTACCTGCTAGGTAGGCACTTTGACATGGTTACGGATCACGCTCCGTTAAAGTGGATGGCTCAAAACAAGGAAACAAATAGAAGAGTGAATAGGTGGTTCCTGGCCCTCCAGGAATTCAACTTCACAGTAAAGCATCGCCCTGGCGTTCAAATGGGGAATGTGGATGCTTTGTCTCGAGTACATGAATGCCTGATTGCTGGTGTTCCAACCCCGAGGTTAAAACAAGAGGGGGGGGGGGTATGTGACAGCAGGAAGGTAAAGTCACCTGGTTGCATCCAGGGGGGTAGATATATTTCGCCCAGATTCAGGCTTTACGCCGACTTATACAACTAGGTAGAGAGTTGTATAAGCCCAGCTGAGGCTAGTGGGCTCATGGATGACTCATACCTCTAGGGAGAGTGTGGGGCGTCGTGCAGACAGGGAGTTGATGAGACCAGCTGAAGCTTGTCAGCTCATTTAGGCCTCTATAAGAACTCCCAGATTCATTAGGTGTTGGCTCATGCCTGGAACCAGACCTGTGTGGACTGTCTAGGGAGAGTGAACCCCTGTGCGGTGAGACAAAGCCTGTGTGGCTATTTGCTTGGACATTTAAAACCAGGGACTTAGGGACTAGGACAGCACTAGGCTGATCCCAGTTGTTAGTTAGGAAACCTGTATGTTTAGTCAGAGGTCAAGTTGACCAGGATTTATTTTATTTATGTTTCTTTTGCTTTGCTGTGTTTTGTCACTGTAAATAGAAAATAAACCGCACCTTTTTGATTTTGAAAACCACAACCTCCGTTTGCTGGGCCTGTTTTTGTCTGGGGAGCCCATCCCGGGGGTCACACACACCCGCTGCCGAGCTAACCCCCTCACAATACATACAAGATCCAAAGGGCCTGGCAATTTTTTTCAATAATTTTCATCTATATTGCCGGGACCCAACATTACATTAAAGCCGCAAGCAGTTTTAAATGACTTTTATTCCTTTAGAAATTTCATTTTGTGCAGGGACTGTTCTAAACACGAGAAACACGCGCCACTTCACAGGCATACTATAGACAGCCCCCAGGTACGATATTTAAAGGAATATTTCAGTTTTATTTTTTCACTTTAAGCACCATTAAAATCACTGCTCGCGAAAAAACTGGGGCAGGACCCGGGTCCTCAAACCCTTTTTAGGACAATAACTTGCATATTAGCCTTTAAAATTCGCACTTTTGATTTCTCACGTTCGAGTCCCATAGACTTTAGCAGTGTTCGAATGTTCGCGCAAACTTTCGGTCCGTTCGCATGTTCTGGATGCGAACCGAACCGGGGGGTTTCGGCTCATCCCTACTTACTAATAGGCTAACAAACAACAATAAATATCTGACCAAGGTTCTAAGCCTTCCCCCAAAATCATTTGCTCATTCAAAGGTATTTTGTTTGGAGTTACGCTTTAAGATAAATGAGCCTGTGTGCATGCAGTGGCTAGCTATGTTCAGCACACTGGCAGGCAAAGTAATGTCTTTGAAAGGCTTTTATTGCTGTTACAGGCTCAGAACATTTGCCAAACATTCAGGAATTAAAAACTGAGAGATAAATAGCTATTAACATATTTTACTAGCATTTTCCTGCTCCCCAAACAGTAATAAAACATCTTATAAATGAAATATGTACATAGTCTTTTTTTTAAGAACATATGTGTCTTGATTTCCTTTAATTGAGAAAGAAGCCATTTCAGCAGATTTGCAACTAAATTAAAGTAAGTAAAGTCAGTGATACAGACATCCATGATCTAAACCCAAGATGATGGGCCTCCATTGATTCATGCACGGCTACTTAGAAGATTACGTTTAGCATTTTCACTCTAGTTTTGCAGGTACAAGACATTGACAAATGCCCCATTTCTGGAAATGCTCTGGAGGGCAATGAAATTACTTCTTTGCTCTCTGTAGACTTCACAGTCATTTAAATTTACACAAACTCTGCCGTGGATGTGGTGAAGCAGAGCGCTAAACTAGTATTACTGCATGAAAGAGAAACCAAACAAGACTGTAACACTACCAGCAAATATGGGGAATGTGTCAGAGTCCCACTCAGCTTTGTCATGCCAAGCAGATGGCAGATAGATATTTCTGAGCTTGTTGGTTGGGAAAAAAAAAATCTTTATAATTTAATTCTAAAACCTTAATGCTATTTCATAAGGGTAAAATGGTCATGTGCGATATGTTCCGGCACTTGACCAATACATAGATAATTAAAGTGTATGTAAATTCTAAATCTAGCATTACTATAAACTCCAAATATAGCTTTACTATCATAGGCATCATGTCTGAATGCATACTGTTTTCCTAAGCAAATAGTTTTTTGTGAATCTTTTGCAAATTATTTTATCTAGAGATCCTGACAGTAACAGCATTTCCTGTTATAGGCTGACAGGGCCAAGTCACCACTTCTCAGTTAGCAGTGTTGTCAGTCTACCATGTGAATGCTTTCAAGAGGATGTTGAAGCATATATGGCAGGCTGACAATACGGATGCTAATTGTGAGGCAATGCCTCAGTTTTGCTATTGGCTACAACTCTAGGTCAGGAATTTTGCAGCTGATTCACAAAAATTGGTTTGTTTAGGAAAACTATATACAGTGGGACATATCAAGATTTGGGGTTTAGGCTGGGTTCACACTGATACTACACGACAGTCATACGACTTTCATCCAACTTTGCTCTGCGACATCAGTCCTACATCGGTCCTACATCCATCTGACTTGAATGAACAGACTACGACTTTGATCCAACTTTGTGATAGTCTGACTTGTCCTTTGACCAATCAAAAAACAATCCCAGTGTGAGATAAATTCCTTTTACTGCTGCTGTAATCACCATGTCGGATGTCAAAAGTCGGATGGTAAGGACAAGGATCCTACTTTGATCCTACAATGATATCCAATGGGCTGAAGTAGGATCAAAGTCGGACCAAAGTAGTACAGGGAGCATTTTCAAAGTCAGACCGACTTGTGTCAGACCAGTTAAGACAGCTCTCATAGTGAAACAATAATTTTCACACGTCATGTGACATGAGCTCCCAATGTCGGAGCGTTTGTCGTACCAGTGTGAACCCAGCCTAACATACACTTTATAGGGCAAAACCTGTCATATCCAGCCTGGAGTTAAAGGAGCACATTAAAATATTTTCCCATACACAGTGGCATACATGGTCATTATACAACTAGGTTTCTCAATCTGAGTAAGGAAGAACAGTTGAAATAAAGTGTGAGGTGGTGCCTGCCTTGAGGCTGATCCCCTACATTATGTATTTAAAAAAATTTTGATAAATATGTGCTGTCCCACGCTACCCCTGAGAAAGTCACGTGACTGTGACAACACGTTGCCGAAACTGAAAGTGACGCCGGAGCCGCGAGCCCTGCTGCTAGTATTACAAGCTGTGTTTTTTACTTTATATGTAAGTGCAATAATTTTTTAATAAACGCCTTATATTTATAACGTGTTATATTTAATCCAAAGGATATTCATAAGCAGAAGGAAAAGGCCTCTTGCCGCAAATCATAAGAAAGTAAACTTCTGCTCTACTGAGCCTTACTGTGTCGGTAGTTTGACAAAGTCCTTGGTTTAAGGTAAGTGTCCTTTATAAAACAAACAAATGTATCCAAGTTCAGGGATAAGCAGCCATGCTCCTACAGTAGTTGCCTCCTCACATGGAGACACATACACTCTCCCTGAGAGCTAGGACCAGCTGCCTTATTGTCAGAAACCATGAATCAGACCGCGACAGAAGTGCAGTTAATCATACTTGTTTAATAATAATATTAATAGTAAAAGGTAAATAGAGCAACGTAGTCAAATCATAGCCAAAGTTCAGTAACTGGAACGGATAGTCAGACAAGCCAGGACGTCAGGGTGCCATAGATCAGCGTACTTCAGGACAGGCCAGGAAATCAGGAAACCGGAGAATCAGCATAGTGGAACAGCAAGTAGGATCAGGAACCAGAAGGGATGTCAGCCAAGCAAGTCTTCAACAGGAACACAGGAGAGAGTCTCTGGATGTGTTGACCAAGACGAAGGCAGAGAGGAACTGAACTGGACAGCTTAAGTAACCAACAGGACTGACGAACAGTATATCATAATCAGGTGAGTCACTGTTGAAAAGATTGGAGCTGGCAATTAACCGACAGCTGAGCAGCTGAGCCCAGCTGAGACTAGCCCTGACTGTACCCCATCCTCAATGACTCCTCCCCCACGGAGGACCACCAGGTTTGAGGGGGAAAACATCTATAGAAAGCACGGAGGAGGACATGGGAGGTGAGGGAGGCAAGGGTGGGACTGCAAGGCTCAGAGACAAATGTACAGGAGGCTTCCGCAAGCACTCCTTAAAAGAGACTCTTTCTCTGAGTCTGGAGTCAATGAGGATGGCAAATGTGATCAACCTCTCCAGCTCAGTGGGTATATCTCGGGCTGCTATCTCATCTTTGATGGTATCCGAGAGACCATGAGAAAAATCAGCCACGAGGACCTCATTGTCCCATGCAACCTTTGCTGCCAGAGTACGGAATTCAATGGTGTAATCAGCAACAGTTCTCATACTCTGTTTGATGGACATGAGGCACTTAGCAGCAGAAGGGAAGCTTGCGGAAACGTCAAATACCCTTTAAAGGAAGCCACAAACCCTGGGTAACTCAGGACAAAGGGTTTTTGCGTCTCCCATAGAGGGTTTGCCCAGGCCAAGCTCTCTCAGAAAGAATAGATATCACAAAACCCACTTTGCTTCTGTCCGTGGGAAACGCCTGGGGCAGCATTTCGAAGTATATCTCAACCTGATTGAGAAACCCTCTGCATTGAACTGGATCACCCCCAAATTGCTGGGGAAGCGGAGCAGAACCAGACATACCTCTTATAGAGGTAATACTCGAGGCGGGTGCCTCTGCAGCAGCAGCAGGGACAGCCAGCAACACAGGTTGTACCAGAGCAGCCCCAGTGGGAGATTCCAGGTGAGCTGTGCGATTCAGGAACCTCTGTACGCTAAGGCAAACTGATCCATATGGTGATCCTGCTCATCCAACCTGGAAAAAATATTACCAACAAGTGGATTGACTGCATCTTTTGAATTCATGGCCTTCACCTACTGTCAGAAACCATGAATCAGACCGAGACAGAAGTGTAGTTAAAATCACACTTGTTTATTAATAATAATAATAATAATAATAGTAGTAAAAGGTAAACAGAGCAACGTAGTCAAATCATAGCCAGAGTTCGGTAACCGGAACGGATAGTCAGACAAGCCAGGACATCAGGGAGCCAGAGATCAGCGTACTTCAGGACAGGCCAGGAAATCAGGAAACTGGAGAATCAGCGTAGTGGAACAGCAAGCAGGATCAGGAACCAGAAAGGACTTCAGCCAAGCAAGTCTTCAACAGGTACACAGGAGAGAGTCTCTGGATGTGTTGACCAAGGCGAAGGCAGAGTGGAACTGAATTGAACAGCTTAAGTAACCAGCAGGACTGACGAACAGGATATCATCATCAGGTGAGTCACTATGGAAAAGATTGGAGCTGGTAATTAACCGATAGCTGAGCGGCGTGCTCTGAGAAGGAGGGGTTGAGCCCAGCCCTGACACTTATAAAGACTTATGCTTCGTACACACGATCGGAATTTCCGTCGGAAAAACCTTGGATTGTTTTTCCGACGGAATTCTGCTCAAGCTTGGCTTGCATACACACGACACACAAAAGTTTGACACAACACTACGACGAGCCGAGAAAATTGAGTTCAATGCTTCCGAGAATGCGTCAAATTGTTTCCGAGCATGCGTAGGAATTTTGTGCGTCGGAATTGCTGCAGACGATCGGAATTTCCGATTGGAATTTTTTCCATCTGAAAATTTGAGAACCAGCTCTCAAATTTTTGTTGGCGGAAATTCTGACAGGAAAAGTCTGACGGAGCCTACACACGTTGGAATTTCCGACCAAAAGCTCACATCGGACTTTTCTTGTCGGAAATTCCGACCGTGGGTACGCGGCATAAGAAAGAAGACCTCAAACTGCGGTCTACGGAATTGGGAGTCTGTCCCACCCAGAGCTCTATCAGACTTCCGGTAAAACCAGCCCAGGAACGGACTTTACTAGTACAGGGTAAAGAACTAACTTTCTTTACCATGAAATCTTTGCTGGTATTACCTTAGTTTGCAAATCTAAGAATCAGTGGAGGAACATATATCCCATCAATCACTTGTCCTGCCATTTGAACCTGTTTCACAGGCAACCGCAACATATCCCCCCTTCTCAAACTCGGGGGGTTAAGCATCTTGGGCAAACATGCTTTAAACTCTGGAGAGGGCTTCAGTGTTAGCTTGTTGGCTACCTGGTCTATGTACTACTATAAATTAGAAATTCTGTAGAGCAAAGAACCATCTGGTAACCTTGCATTTTTCTCCATAGTTTGAGCCATCCATTTGAGAGGGGCATGGTCAGTAAAGAGTCTAAACTGCCACCCTAACAGATAGCAGTTTATACTCTCTCCGGAGCCCATTCAATGGCTAGATATTTCCGTTGTCATTTTCTGCTTAGGAATGCTATGGGGGTTCCTCCCTATTTACAACTTGGGACAGCACTGCACCTAAACCTACTTCTTACGCATCTGTCTGCTCCACAAATTCCTGTGTAAAATTCAGAGTAATTAGGACAGGGCTATTACACAGGGCTGTCTTTAGGTCCTGGAAAATTTCAGTTTCTGGGGTCCAAGTTACCACTGAGGACTACCCCCTCCCTTGGTAAGATCTGTAAGGGGAGCAGCCAATGTAGGAAGATTGGGGACAAACCTTCTATAATAGCCTATTAACCTCAAAAAGGCCCTCACCTGTTTTTTATTGAGGGGTCTTGGCCAACTTTGGATGGCATGGATTTTTGTGACCTGGGGTTTTACCATCCCACGGCCAATAATGTACCCCAAATATTGGGCCTCCTGTAATCCCACAGCACACTTCTTAGGATTGGTCAAACCCTCACCACAGAGGAGGGCATTAATAACAGCCTGCACTGTAGGTAAGTGGCTCTCCCAGTCTGCACTAAAAATTGCCATGTTGAACCAGCGACCTAGCAGCAAAAGGGTCGCTGGTTCGAAACCCGACCACGACACCATCTGCCTGGAGTTTGCATGTTCTCCCTGTGTCTGTGTGGGTTTCCTCTGGGTACTCCAATTTCTTCCCACACTCCAAAGACACGCTGGTAGGTTAATTGGATCCTGTTCAAATTGGCCCAGTATTTATGTGTACGAATGTGTGTCCCAAGCGTGTTGAGATCCTACGCGGCAAATGACCGCACCAGCCAGCAAGACAGTGGCTGCAAAAAGCACCTTGAGGCCATGCAGTATGCATTTATAGCGCTATACAAGTCATTCATTGATTCATTCATTCATGTCAGTTAAATATGCAGATGCAAAGGCTTGGTGGGGTTTAAGGACACGATCCATCATCTGCTGAAAAGTGGCTGGTGCCCCAAGTAGGCCAAATGGCTTCCTCTTATACTGACAGTGCCTATCAGGAGTAGAAAATGCTGTCTTCTCTTTAGCACGATCCGTAAGTGGTATTAGCCAAGTCCAGGGTGCAGGGCCGGCGCTACCACTAGGTGGACTAGGCAGCCGCCTAGGGCGCACCACGACCTAGGGCGCAGCCACGGCCACTAGGGGTGTTGAAAAAATTGGCGGCAGAGCATGAGCAGCTGGATCGCGATGGTGCGTGCACCCTGGCATCTTCCTGTCCCGCTCCTTCAGTCAGAGGCGTCCCGCTCCTTCAGTCAGAGGCATCCCGCTCCCTCTCCCCCTCGCTCGCACCTCGGCTCCCTCAGATCGCTCAGTAACTCCTCCTCAGAATGCGATCTGCAGGGGGCGGAGTCCTGTTCCGTCCGAGTTAGGAGAGAAGATGAGCTCTGAAGGGGCGGAGTTGTAGGACGTTGCTGAGGAGGTGGGGTTGGACGGTCCAGACTCTGAGTGAGGAAGAGGGTGGAGTGTGTGGTTAGTCATGGAGGAGAGCGAGGTCGATGTCCAGTGATGTGAGGAACCGGAATGGGGCTCCGTAGTCATCACACTGCTCGTCCTCTGCCTGACAGTGAGTCACATATGTACACACCTTGACTGCCTTGTGTGTACTGCCAGGGGGATACCGACCTCCCTACACAGCTGTCTGCATACTGACTGTGCCCAGGGTAGTGTATTGTACCGCCCCCCACTTGTATACTGTACAGCCCCCGCCCCCCATCTGTATACTGTACAGCCCCCGCCCCCACTTGTATACTGTACAGCCCCCGCCCCATCTGTATACTGTACAGCCCCCGCCCCCCACCTGTATACTGTACAGCCCCGCCCCCCACTTGTATACTGTACAGCCCCTGCCCCCCACTTGTATACTGTACAGCCCCCGCCCCCACCTGTATACTGTACAGCCCCGCCCCCATCTGTGTACTGTACAGCCCCCCGCCTATATACTGTACAGCCCCCACCCCCACCTGTATACTGTACAGCTCCCACCCCCCACCTGTATACTGTACAGCCCCCGCCCCCACCTGTATACTGTGCAGCCCCCACCCCACCTGTGTACTGTACAGCCCCCACCCCCACCTGTGTACTGTACAGCCCCCGCCCCCACCTGTGTACTATACAGCCCTCGCCCCCACCTGTATACTGTACAGCCCTCGCCCCCACCTGTGTACTGTACAGCCCCCGCCCCCACCTGTGTACTGTACAGCCCCCACCTTTGTACTGTACAGCCCCCACCTATGTACTGTACAGCCCCCACCTTCACCTGTATACTGTACAGCCCCCACCCCCACCTGTGTACTGTACAGCCCCCGCCCCCACTTGTGTACTGTACAGCCCCCGCCCCCACCTGTATACTGTACATTGGGGGTATTACACTGAGGTGATTACATTTGGGGGATTACAAAAATCTCCACCCGCCAACTCCACCGTATATATCGGCAAAGGGGGTGGAGTCAGGGTGCAGTTGAGGCAGAGCCAAAGGGGCGGCAAAATGAGTTTTCGCCTAGGGTGTCGAAAATCCTTGCACCAGCCCTGCCAGGGTGGTGATATTTTGAGCATGTCTTAGACGCTCAATTAGCTCATCTACTCTGGGCCTTGAATAAGCGTCAAATTTTGACACCTCGTTTAGCTTTCTAAAATCGTTACAAAATCGGATGCTGCCATCCGGCTTGGGAATAAGGACGATTTGACTACACCACTCACTATGGGATTCTTCTATTACATCAAGATCCAACATCCTCCTTATTTCCTCTGAGACTACTTGGCACCGAGCTTCTGGGATACGATAGGGTTTTAAGTTAAGTTTCACCCCTGGTTTGGTCACAATATCATGCTTTATTATTGAAGTTACCCCTGGAAGATCAGAAAAGAACTCCCTATTTCATAGCAGAAATTCCTTGGTCTCTTGTTTTTGGCTTACTGAGACTGCCCTAGCGAGCTCTACCTGAGGCACTGTAGAAGGACCTGCGGTAGTCATGGCCAAGGGTGCTTGGACCATAAGGGATTCTCTGTCTTTCCAGGGCTTCAATAAATTGACATGGTAGATTTATTAGGGCTTCCTTTTGCAAGGCTGATGTACTCTACAGTTAACTTCCCCCACCCATTCTACAACCTCGTATGGTCCTTGCCATTTCGGCAGAAATGTTCTCTCCACCATAGGTACCAGCACAAGAACTCAGGTTAAAGGTTCGGATTTGGGCCGAACGGTTATAGACTCTAGCCTGAGCAGGCTGAGCTTGCTGCAAGTGTGATTTAACAATGGGCATGACTTTTCCAATCTGGTCTTGCATTTGAGCAATATGCTTCACTTTGTTTTTGAGTGGGGTTGCCTCTTGTTCCCAGGTTTCTTTTGCTATATCTAATAGGCCCCTCGGATGTTGGCCATACTGCAACTCAAAAAGGGAAAAACCGGTGGAGACCTCCCGCACAGCAGGCATGAGGTAGGGCAAGAGGCAGTCCCAGTCCCCAGTCCCTACCATCCGCCGCTACCACTCGCTTTAACATTCCTTTCAGGTTTTTTTTTAACCTTCCCACTAGTCCATCTGTTTGTGGGTGGTACACAGAAGTGCGTAAATGATTAATTTTAAACAATTTACACAATTCTTTAGTAACCTTCAACATGAAGGGTGTGCCCTGGTCAGTTAACAGCTCCCGAGGAAAACCCACACGTGAAAATATAAGAGAAAGCTCTTTAGCAATACTCTTGGCTGAGGGGTTCCTTAACAGGATTGCCTCTGGGTACCTGGTAGCATAGTCCAAGACAACCAGGATATAATGGTGCCCCCTAACGGACTTAACCAAGGGACCTGCGATATCCATGGCAATACTGTCAAAGGCCACCTCAATGATGGGTAAATGTAAGAGGTGGATTTCGGAAATGAGAGACCGGAACAGTGAGCTGACACACTGGGCATGACTCACGATATAATTTGACATCTTTGTGTAAGCCTGGCCAATAAAATCGTTGCAATACTCTTTCTTTAGTTTCATCCACCCCCAGATGTCCCCCAAGAACATGGGAATGTGCCAAGTCTAGTACCATGCGTCTATGAGGTTGTGGCACTAGCAACTGTTCCAGTCTCTCTCCTTGTATCTCATCCACTCTGTAGAACAGGTCATTTTCCATAGAAAAATTTGGGAATATAGCCTCTGTGTAGGAACATATATTCCACCAATATCCCATCAATCACTTTTCCTGCCATTTGAACCTGTTTCACAGGCACCCCACTACAATAAATTATATAAAATATTTCAAAGACACCTCAATAAGAGATGCTGCTTCCAAAGAAATACACCACAATGCAAATTAGGTCAAACACAACCTCTGACTTGTCATGGCTACTTCTCAACTAAAGTCAATGGAATTCTTCTGAACTGTGATGTGTGTTCCAAATGCATGACAATCACAGGAAAACAACACCTATCAATATAAACCCTAATTCAGCTTCCTGTGTTGGTGTGGTAACGATGCTGCACTGCTCTTGAATTTACAGCGCTACAGTGGAATTAAATAAATGTTAGTTGCAGAGAGCATGGCTATTAGCAGTGTCACAGCAGATTAACTAGTCTATAGTTTGTCAATCTGTACTTGACCACACCTAGTCCTTCCCACTGCATTCTGGATTGACAGCATTGTCTCTGTTGCTAGAACCCTCGCATTGTAAGTTGCAGTTTTGGAGAGGGGGGGGGGGGGGGAAGCATGTGAAACACATTAATTTATAACAGCCTTATTATGCTTTTTGTGAAGCATTACAACATTTATAGGTTCAATATTGAGTTGGCCCACCCTTTGCAGCTATAACAGCTTCAACTGTTCTGGGAAGGCTGCCCACAAGGTTTAGGCCCCTTTCACACTGGAGCGGTTTGCAGGCGCTATTGTGCTAAAGAAAGCGCCTCCAAACCGACCCTAAACTGCTGTTTCTCCAGTGTGAAAGCCCAAGGGCTTTCACACTGGAGCGGTGCGCTAGCAGGACCGCTCCAAAAGTCCTGCTAGCAGCATCTTTGGAGCGGAGAGAGGAGCGGTGTGTTTACCGCTCCTCCACCGCTCCTTCCCATTGAAAGCAATAGGAAACCGCAGATATACTGCCGGCAATAGAGTAGATTAAAACCGCACCGCTAGCACCCGAATACTGCCGCAATTCCGACGCAATTCCGACAGTATAGTGCCGCCAGATGATGCATTTGGATGCGAAACGCGTCGGGAGACCCTACTGTTGCCATTGATCCTTTTGACAAAGCGCTGTTATATTCATCTAAATGTAAGTGTACCTACCTACATTAAATACCCCTTTTTATACAGTATCACACTATGTGCCTTTTCTTTCCTTCTAAATTCTGCAATCTACCCGGCATCGCTACCTGATTCTAATCGGGCACTGCATACAAGCCCCATTGTCATCTGGATATGAGAGATATTTTTTTCTATCCTTTGGACTGGATTGAAGTTTGATGTCCCCCATTTGAATCGCAGTTGGAGATTTGCTGTCCACAGCGGCTTACCTATGCTTGGTTGACCCTCTGAACGTAGGTTTTTGGGGTCCACTCTTTCTGGTAAGCCTTTCTTACAACCGATTGGTGGTGGTCACTTTGAGTGCACTCTCTTCACGTCAAGTTTACTTAGGAGCACCATAATTTGATTGTCACTCACCTTTCATCAATATATGTTCTATTTGTTTTTATTATGAACTCAGTATTTTTGGTGTCCCTTGTGGCATTTAATTTGCATCACTGAGGACTCTTTGGACTCTTTGAACACTTCATTTTATTCAGTTTGTTTGGCTAAGATGTCACATTACTGAGGACTTTTTGAATATTTCATTTATTCAGTTTGTTTAGCAGAGATGTTATATTGTTTATCTAATTATATATCACTGTCATACACTGCTCCTTAATTGTGGGCAGTTCTTACTCATTTTTAGCGCTACACTTTTTTGTTTAGTTTGGATTGACAGCATTGTCTCTGTTGCTAGAACCCTCGCATTGTAAGTTGCAGTTTTGGAGAGGGGGGGGGGGGGGAAGCATGTGAAACACATTAATTTATAACAGCCTTATTATGCTTTTTGTGAAGCATTACAACATTTATAGGTTCAATATTGAGTTGGCCCACCCTTTGCAGCTATAACAGCTTCAACTGTTCTGGGAAGGCTGCCCACAAGGTTTAGGCCCCTTTCACACTGGAGCGGTTTGCAGGCGCTATTGTGCTAAAGAAAGCGCCTCCAAACCGACCCTAAACTGCTGTTTCTCCAGTGTGAAAGCCCAAGGGCTTTCACACTGGAGCGGTGCGCTAGCAGGACCGCTCCAAAAGTCCTGCTAGCAGCATCTTTGGAGCGGAGAGAGGAGCGGTGTGTTTACCGCTCCTCCACCGCTCCTTCCCATTGAAAGCAATAGGAAACCGCAGATATACTGCCGGCAATAGAGTGGATTAAAACCGCACCGCTAGCACCCGAATACTGCCGCAATTCCGACGCAATTCCGACAGTATAGTGCCGCTAAAAATATCGGCGCAATACCGCCAGCGCACCTCCCACCCCAGTGTGAAAGGGGCCTTAGGAGTGTGTCTATGGAAACGTTTGACCATTCTTCCAGAAACACATTTGTTAGGTCAGACTCCCAGTAAAAACAGTCTCGGAACAGACTTTACTAATACAGGGTAATGAACTATCTTTCTTTACCATGAAATCTTTGCTGGTATTACCTTAGATTGCAAATCTAAGAATCTGTGGAGGAACATATATATCGCATCAATCACTTTTCCTGTCATTTGAACCTGTTTCACAGGCACCCCGCTACAATAAATTATATGAATTATTCTAATATGGTAAAGTGGTAGTTTTTACTACCAACAGTACTTTTTCCTTTTTTTGTTAAGAGATTTACGCTCACTTGCTCTCCTGATGACAATGGTTTCACTAGACAAGAGGTAAGGCTAAATCTTCAGTAGCAACACATAAAGAATTTTTTTTGGGTCAGAATCTGAAGTGCTGGAGTTCAAAATGAATCGTATTCCAAACTTAAAAATGATACAAAAGTAAGACATTGCCAGCTTCACCAGGGCTTGCTGTAATATAGATACAGTGGAGGGCTGGGCCAGCGGGTAGGGTGGCAATTGCCTCCCAGGCCGCCCTAACTTATGTTCAAAATGGCCGGCAGCTGCTGCCCGCTACCATTTTCTTTTTTATTCTGGTCTAGGAAGTTGGGTCGGGGGCACAGCCATGGCGGCCGACCACTAGCTGTTGCATTCCGGGAGTTGTAGTCCGTACTCAAGCTTCCGATGGGTGGAAAACACAGCAACGCAGAGGAAACTACAACTCCCTGGGACCGGATTCTTGGAAGCAGACAGAGGCAGGGCGTGCCAGGGAGTCGGGACGCAGGGCTGGGCGCTGGCTGCAACTTGACCCCAGGATCAGGAGCGTAAATTACCCCCCCAGGAGACCGTGGCGTGCATGGACCTGCTGAGCTGAGATTGCTGAGGTGAGAGACCCTGACACCCCTAGCTGACCCCTCATCTCCCCCACCATACACCCCATGTAACCTGCCCCAGTGATCAGGCTTCATTGATGGGCACTGGAGTTGGCTGCACTGATAAGCACTGGTGAGGCTGCATTGAAAAACCAGGTGGGCCATGGATGGTGAGCTGATTCGGCGGTTCAGTGGGCCACTTGACTGGACTTGCCCCCCAGGCCTAAGGCTACCAGCCCTCCCCTGTATAGATATAATGTACGAGGACTCTGAATGCGATGAGTTATTGATAATAGTGCAGAACTACAGTAATGTTCAGCAGCTGTTTGTTCTTTTCAGTAGAGTAGGAGAAATGCTAGAACTGACATCAGGCTCTTATTGCTGTCCTTGTCATTAGATTTTCCTCCACTTCATGTCTGGTAAAACCATTGTCACTGGGGCAGCAAGTGACAGAAAATCCATATGTAAATAAGAAGTGCAGCGCTAAAAATATACTTGCAATATATAATACAATACATATAACAGGTGCAAAGATTACAAAAGTGCATTCAGTGCAATCAATAGTGCATGAACAATATAGAAAATCAATAGCAAAATATTTCATAAAAAGTAATATGCAAAAAATAAAATAAAACATGTACTAATTTAAGTGCAATAAGTGCCATCAATTGTGCAAAACCTAAAATGCAGCTAGAGGTGAATTTCAAGCATAAATACCAGTGCAATATACAAAAAAGTTACAGATCTCTGCAAAAAATCATATGGGACTAAAGTCAATGTGTAAAGTCCATTGCTAAAACGTATTGAAATGATGATCAAACACCCAGCTGTGTGACACCCATCACCAAAGTAAAAATGGAGGCTTACCAGAAAGCATGCGACCCCCCCTTAGTAAGGGAGGTCATACATGCCTGACGAAGGGGTCCTGCGTGACTCCGAAACCTTGCACCTTTCTTGTGTTGTGATCATGCAATAAACTACCTGTTTGGACGCCACTTTGTGCTGATCCTTGGTGTGCTGGCTAATATCTACTCGGTGACTTGAACCAGTATCCAGCTGGTTGTTGCTACAGCACCCAAAATTTTGAGAGCTTATACTAGGAACGTGTGCAATGGGAATTTGAAACATTACCTGTTTTCCAAAGACTCACCAATGGGTTGAATGGCACCTATTTAACGCCAACTCCATTAGTGTTAAGTCTCCAACCTGGACTTACAGAAGGAATGTTGCAGAAAGCAGCACCATGTCATTGTTGTTGTTTCCTGATAAAGAAGCAGATGAAAGAGCTCCTAGACATTGATTTTTATCATATGACTAACAAAAAAGCTTAAGAGGAGCATATGACGTGCTGATTATCTATGCAATGTTATATGATTATGCAATGGCGTCATCCATTGCAGATCACTTAGGATTTAAATATTGAGGCAGGAGATCGTTAGGGTGCACCACATTCCGTATGTGGCACCACTCTCTGCAAAAAATGTGGGATTTGCCTACCACTGGAAGAAGATATGTTTGAGGAAGATTTGTGATGTCTTTGGACCAGACTCAATCCTGCAGTTGGGCTTTAATGCCCTGCACACACGAGCGGAATTTCTGTCAGAAAAAAGTTGGATGGTTTTTCCTACGGGATTCCGCTCAAGTTTGGCTTGCATACACACGGTCACACAAAAGTTCTCTGAACTTTCGAGCGTTAAGAACGCGGTGACGTACAACACTACGACGAGGTGAGAAAAATAAGTTCAATTCTTCCGAGCATGGGTCGAATTGTTTCCGAGCATGCATGTTTTTTTCCCGTCGGAATTGCATACAGACGAACAAATTTTCCGATAGGAATTTGTTCCGTCTGAAAAATTGAGAACCTGCTCTCTATCTAAGGAAATTCCGACAGAAAAAGTCAGATGGGGCATACACACGGTCGGAATATCTGACGAAAAGCTCCCATCTGACTTTTTCCATCGGAAATTCTGACCGTGTGTACGCGGCATTAGACAGAAGGGGAAACATGTAAGCTTGGCCCTGTCTTGATTTAATAATGTGATTTCAGAATTCTTTATTAATACATTCCTAAAAGGCACTATGGCTTTTATTTTGCTTTTACTATATTAAACCACAAACATAGATTTGTGGTCTGATGGACAATAAGTTTACAAATACTCAAAACAATGTAGGTTACGTGTTACAAAAATTTATATTTTGTAAGGTCTATTATTTTCTTTCTATGTTGGAATAAAAACACGTTTAATAGTTTTCATTTAGAAATATCTGTATACATTGTGAGTTTAGCCTTTTAATGGCAAATACATTTGTAAAGTACATGGAAACTTTAAAGAATCAACTTTTGATTTCTCTCCAGCTAAGGCAGAATTGCATCTCTGATTCCACTCGCATTGCCTTACATTATACAGTAATGGGTAATGGGAATATAATTGTTTGATACCTGCTGTTTGATTTAACATGCTTAAAATTATTTAACTCAGTGTGTAATGTATCTCTCAACTAAGCTAATGCTAATTGAGTTTATTCTTCGTCAGGTCACCAAATAGCTAATGATAAAATATTACCACCGATGAAGTAATCTGTAACAATGAGGACTCCTAGGAGAAGACATCAAAGGATCTTTATGGTCAACGGAAGGATGAAATTTACCAGCAGACATTTCCTTTATCAGATATTGTGTTAGTTACGCTGATATTTGATAAAGGCAGGAAAGTTTTTTACAGTAGGCTGGTATCGGGTAACTTGTGATGGTGATCAACCGTTATTATTCATAAAATTAGCATGGTCATTAAAGAGTTTAGTAGCACTCGGAGGTCACTGACTGAAAGAGGGGCAGCCTAGCAGCTTTGACCACATTTTTAAGTCAGTTAGAGCTTCTTGATTATTTACTTTGTAAGAAAATCTCCACCAAAAAGCAAAAAATCATAACATATTCTTGTATATTTATTTACAGATATACCTTAATTTAGTCCTTAAAGTGGTATTAAAGTAGGGTGACCAGACATCCCCGGTTTCCAGGGACAGTCCCCAGATTGAGGACACTGTCCCCGGACCAAGTCTGTCCCCGGTTCTGTCCCCGGATTGGATTTGAACAGGGGCTGGGGCAATTTCAAAGACAGTTAGTACAGAATTAAAAAAAAAAAATCTGAATTACACACCCCCGCTCTACCGCTCCTACTAGCTTGGGGGGGGTGTGTATTTTTTTCATTATCTGTGCCCCTTTCTGATGATCATGTGCTGGTCGTGGGGGAGGGAATATTTCTTTAGTTTTGGGTGCATGCCCATTCAGCTCCGCTCGCATGTTCTTCTGCCTTGGCTTAAGTCCCGACCAGCCACCTGCCTATCTTCTTGCCTTCCCTGGTGGAGTGATCTTCTTCCGCTCCCCACCCAGTAGTAGCCGGGGGCCTGGAGAGTAAGACTTGACAGGATGTGAGGCGGGCGACGGGCAGAGAGTCGCTGATTGTCGCCATTACTAGTAAAAAAATAAATATGTCCCCGGATTTAATTTTAAAAATCTGGTCACCTTATATTAAAGGTTATGTAAAGCTTTGTTTTGTTTTCTAAATAAAAAACATGTTATACTTACCTCCTATGTGCAGTTAGTTTTGCACAGAGGGTCCCCGATCCTCCACTTCTGGGGTCCCTCAGCGGCGCTCCTGGCTTCTCCTCTTCTCGAGTGCCCCCGTTGGAGAGCTGCATTAAAGTGGATGTAAAAATAATTCATGAAATTTGAGCTGGGCACATATATCTGCAGTATTTTGTTATCTCTCTTCAAAGAGCTAAGTCCCGTAGCTCTCTCCTGACCCGTTCCTCTGTTATCAGCCTGATAACTCCTGACAAATTCTCGGACACATCAGATAAATGCAGCCTAAAATTTCTGTCCAGGGAGGTTGCTAAAATAGATTAGCAGGCAGCTGACCCTGTTACAAAACACCTCTGAGAGTCTCTGCCTATGAGGAGAGGGGGTGTATGCCTTTCCTCCAATCAGCAATTTTAGCTATCTTGACTGTATGCCCAGACATCATACTCTGTGTTAAACAGGAAGAGAAAATTTCTTAACACAATCTGAATTTTCTGAACAGTATATAAATGTGAAGACAGCAGATATACATGTAAAACCTATGTAGGGAGATTTGGTTCATCTCTGTGTATCATCTGAGGCTGTTCACTTCACTGGGTGTATGGAGGGTTTACATCCACTTTAAGGTGAAAAACCTTGAGGGTTTACAACCCCTTTAAAAGGTTCAGCCTTTTTTTTTTTCTAATTACAAACATGTCATACTTACCTGCTCTATGCAGTGGTTTTGCACAGAGCAGCCCCGATCATCTTCTTCTTGGGTCTCCCGCCAGCGCTTCTGGCCCTTCCCTCTTGACCAGTGCCACCAATAGCAAGCCTCCTGCTATGGGGGCACTGGGGCGTGCTTGCTTCTGAGCCATGCTCTATGCGTCCATAAGACACATAGAGCCACGACTTGGCCCCACCCCTGCTCTCTCCTCATTGGCTCACTGGCCAATGAGGAGAGGGAGTACTGGGACAGCCGAGGTTCTCGTGCACATCGCTGGATCAAGAGGGAGCTGAGGTGAGTATTAGGGGGGCTGTGGGGGGAGCAGCACACAGAAGGTTTTTTAACTTCATGCAAAGAATGCATAAAGGTAAAAAACCTTCAGCCTTTACAACCACTTTATATGTAAATCCTAACAATTAACTTCTTATTTGTTCATTTTTGGTCTGTTAAAAATACCATTCAAAGTGATCTGTTAGTTCTGTTTGATAAGTGCAAAAAATATCTGGGATCCTGACAGAAGTATAGCACAATAAAGTGCAGCACAGTCCTATTTTCAAGGCAGGAGGAGGACTCTAGGACCCTAGGACCCAGCGTCTGTCAGGGCCGGAGATGGGCTCTAGGACCCAGCATCTCTGCCAGCACATTACATGGGCCTTCATAAGAAAGTCAGTCCTTGGCTGAAGTGCTGTTTGATCATCAGCTTGTTTATGTAAGGTACCTGTGATAGGTAGTGTCCGAAGTGGAACTTGTGTGCTGAGGATTCAGGCGAAAACGTAGTCAGGCAGATTAGGTTGGCAACAGATCAGGCAAAACGGTACACGATCAAAATCCAGAGAGTGGTCAGGCAGGCAAAGGTCATACACGAGCTGGCGGTGAAGTACAAAATCAGCAGGCTAGAGAGTAGTCAGGAATTTAGGCAGAAGTTCAACACAAAAATCAAGATCAAAAAGCAGTCACAACACCCAGGGAGCTATTCCACACAAACGGGCGCTGAGAGATAGCATCACTTCCTTTTTATGGGCTGAGTCCAAGGTAATGCTTAATACTGAGAGAACATTTCCAAAACAGCAGATCTCCTCCGTAGCACAACAGGTAAGGCTGCAGCTGTGGGACCAGGAAGATCCTGGTTCAAATACACCCAGGTACATGACAGGGCCCCCTCTCCAGTGGACCCCTCCGGGGCCTAGCAGGGCTTAGTGGGAAAGGAGGCATGGAAGTCTTGAATAAGAGAAGGGGCATGCAGATCTTTGGCTGGAACCCAGGAACGGTCTGTGACAGGATATCCCTTCCAATGAACCAGATACCGAAGGCCACGACCCTGTCTTCTAGAATCAAGAATCTTGGAGACTTCAAACTCATTTTGTCCATCAACAAGAACAGGAGGAGGTAGCTGTTGCGTTCTGGAGTAGCGATTGAAAATTGCTTTTTGAGGAGGGAAACGTGGAACACAGGATGAATCCGGAGAGAGGAGGGTAATTTCAACCGATAGGAGACTGGCCCGACTCGAGCAATAATTCTATAAGGACCAATGAATCGAGGGCCCAAGTTGGTAGAAATTTGTTTCAGTCTCACATATTTGGTTGATAGCCAAACTCTGTCCCCCACCACATATGGAGGTATATGGCGTCTTCGTTTGTTGGAAAAAAGTGCATACTTGCCTGCAGACTTCCGTAGTAATAAGCAAATCTTTTTCCAATGTAGCAGAATATTTTTCACCCACTGATCTGCTGCTGGTACACCAGAAGAAGGCTGAAAGTAGGGGAAAAGTCTGAGGGTGATAGCCTAGGGCTGCGTAGAATGGTGTGGTATGAAGAGCACTGTGCAAACGGGAATTAATGGCAAACTCAGCTAAAGGCAAATACTCAGACCAGTTGGAGTGTAAGGCATTGACATAATGTCGAAGATAGGTTTCTAGGGTCTGGTTCATGCGTTTGGTTTGACCATCTGTTTGAGGGTGATGTGAGGTAGAGAGTGAAAGCGTTACTCCCAGTTTCTTGCAGAACGCTCTCCAGAATCGGGAAACAAACTGGGACGACATTGGTAGGTATGCCATGATATCTCACAATATGGGAAAGGAAGAGAGTAGACAGTGCTTCCGCTGTAGGTAATCCCGGGAGCGGCACAAAATGAGACATTTTGGAAAAGCGATCCACTATGACCCATATAGCAGTCATGCCCTCGGACTTGGGTAAGTCTGTAATGAAGTCCATAATCAAATGGGTCCAAGGCTGACGAGGTGCCGAAAGTGGTTGTAACAGTCCAGTAGGCAATGTACGGGGTACTTTATTAGCAGCACAAGTTGGACAGGCAGCCACATAATCAGTAACATCCCTTTTCATATGAGGCCACCAGACATGACGCTGCAAGGTCTTAAGAGTGAGGGTGACACCAGGATGACCAGATAACACCGGTAATGCTTAATACTGAGAGAACATTTCCAAAACTCCAGATCTCCTCCGTAGCACAACAGGTAAGGCTGCAGCTGTGGGACCAGGAAGATCCCGGTTCAAATACACCCAGGTACATGACAGTTTACCTGTGTTACTGTGTTCCCTTGCTCCTGTGATCCTTAGTTACCGACCCGGCTTGTTCCTTACCTGTCTCCTGCTTGCTCCAGACTTCGACCCCGGCTTGTCTTACGGATACCCTCTGCCTGCTTCTTGTGTTTGACCTGACTTTGTCTGCTCTGTTACCCACCTGGCTCCTGATCCTGGCTTTTACCGACTATCCTTCTAACACTGTGATTCTACAGACCTGCCACACCTCACAAGTGCCATCTGCTCAATACATCTGCAGCATTCCTGAGTCCTTCTGCAGGCGACCTGTGCTACTTTGTGCTCGACTCCTCCTGTCTCACCTCCAGGGGAGTCCGGAACTTAGCCGCAAGGGAAGCCCTCTCTCTATTGGCCTCCAGCACCCGGTACGTGATGGTATCAAACAGCCATTATGTCTGAGGCCCAGAGAGGTGCTTCCGTGCTGGAAGCTCTGTGTCAACAGATGATTGCCCTGACACATGCAGTCATGAATCTGCAAGATGGCTACTTCCAGCTTGAGGGGCATCTCCATATTCTTACTGCTTTGATGACTTCTGCTGAGCCAAACCCAGCCACAAGCTTGTCTCCTATGACAGTACCTTCCAGTTCAGCGACTGCGGCTCCATCTGCTGTGGTACTGCCTCCTCCAGAACCCAGAGTCCCCTCTCTTGAACACTTTTCCGGGAACCGATGGAGGTTTAGGGCCTTCAAGAATGCCTGCGACCTTTACTTTGCCCTGCAACCCAGGACTTTTGCACTTAAGACTGTTAGGAGGGAAATAATGAACCCCACTCTATCTGATGAACCACAATCCTGGGCTCATAACCTGCTTGAACAGAAGGATGAGGTGTTAAACTCTGTCACCGCATTCTTTGAAGCCACGTGGCATTATATGACGATCCGCAGAGAACGCCGCTACTGCTGAATCGGCCCTTCATTCCCTTGTGCAGGGTAGACAACCGGTGGAAGATTACATCGGAGTGTTCCGTAGATAGGCAGCTGATACTGGCTGGAATGATGTAATTAGATCTCCCACATTCCCAGCCATCCTCGGAATATCTTGGCTGCAGGCCCAAAACTCATTGATTGACTGGTCCAAAATTGTGGCATCCTCACTCAAGTCGACTCTCCTGTGTGCGTAACCATCCAACCCTCAACAAATACCAGTCACATTGTTCCTTCTGTCTAGCATGACTTCCTTGACGTCTTCGACAAAAAGCAAGCCGATACCCTACCTCCGCACTGGTCCTATGACTGTCCCATTGAATTTCTCCCTGGAGCAGAGATTCCCTTTGGGCGCATCTTCCCATTGTCCAAGGTTGAGTTAGAGTCCCTCCGGCAATATATTGATGAGAACCTAGCCAAGGGTTTCAATCGTCCCTCCTCCTCACATGTCGGAGCAGGCATCTTCTTTGTTGAAAAGAAAGACCACTCCCTCCAGCGATGCAATGACTACAGGGAACTCAAAAAAATTACTATCAAGAAAGGGCACCCTCTTCCCCTCACTCCAGAGTTATTCCAGAGGTTCCAAGCAGCCCGATTGTTCACAAAGCTGGACTTGAGAGGGGCCTATAACCTGGTCTGCATTAGAGAGTGGGGCAAATAGAAGATTGCTTTCAGAACCCACTTCGGGCATTTTGAGTGCATTCGGGCTATTCAATGCTCCAGCAACATTCCAACATTTCGTGAATGATATCTAAGTTCATAGAGTACCTTGACCTGTTTTTGATCGTCTACCTTGATGATATCTTGATCTTCTCAGCCTCACTTGAACTCCACCGGGTCCATGTCAAGAAGGTACTGAATATTCTGCAAAGTCACGGCTTGTATGCCAAAGCAGAAAAGTGTGAGTTCGAGAAGCAGGCCATCCAATTCTTGGGACTCATAATCTCCACTGAGGGGATCTCCATGGATCCCCAGAAGGTCTCAGCAATTCTAGAATGACCCACACCCTCCGACAGAAAGGGAGTCAAAAATTCATTGGCTTTCCAACATTTACGGGAGGCTTATCAAAGGCTTTTCGACCATCAACTCTCCGATAACTTAGTTCACCCGCCTTCATACTCGTTTCCTTTGGAACCAGGAAGCCCAGTCAGCCTTTGAATGCCTGAAAATCTTGTTTACTTCCGCTCTGGTATTGCAACACCCGGACCCAGCACTCCCTTCTGTTCTTGAAGTAGACGCTTCAGAAGTAGCAACAGGAGCTGTGCTCTCCCAGCGTATGGGCCCAAAGGGCCTGCTGCACTCAGAAGCCTTCTGTTCCAGAAAACTAAGCCAGGCTAAAAGGAATTATGATGTAGGTGACAGAGAACTCCTGACAATTAAAGTAGCCTTTGGAGAGTGGAGATATCTGTTTGAAGGCGCCAGTCACCCAGTCATGATCTTTACTGACCACAAGAACCTGGAGTATTTGAGGTCCGATAAGCGTCTAAGGCTCCGGCATGCCAGATGAGCCTTATTTTTCTCAAGGTTTCATTTTCTCTTGACATACAGACCTGGATCCAAGAACAGGAAGGCAGACACCCTATCCCGGATGTTGCCTGAATCTACTGAACCTGCTTACCCAAGCACCATTTTTTCTGCCCAGAATTTTTTGTTAATACTGCCCAGCTTGAAATCGGTTATCGAACGGGCTTCTGAATCATACCCACGAAACAGAGCATGCCTCATTATGAAGACAGGACAGATTACTCTGGCGACAAGATAAGTTCTTCATAGCCCAGGAAGCAAGGCTTCAAGTTCTTAAAAACATTCCATGATCACCAGTTAGCCGGTCACATTGGAGCTCGTAAAACTAGTGAGCTCATCCAACAGTCCTTCTGGTGGCCCAACCTTGGTCGGGACTGTAGAGCCTATGTTAGGTCCTGCACTGTGTGCCTATGCAGCAAAGGAGGCCAGACAAAGCCCTGGGGATTATTGAGACCCTTAACTGTCCCTAACCATCCATGGGAGATGACCGCCATGGATTTCATTGTGGATCTTCCGCCCTCGGAAGGATTAACTACCATCTTGTGGGTGGTGGATTGCCTGTCAAAGATGGCCCATTTCCTGCCCATAGTAGGCACACCCTCCACTGCAGAGACAGCTCACATGTTCATCAAAGAGATTGTGAGACTCCATGATTTACCCAGCATCATTGTCTCGGATCGAGGGGTACAGTTTACTTCCAGGTTTTAAACAGCTCCTTTTAAAGCCCTGAGTGTGAAACTCTGTCTTTCTTCAGCCTACTATCCCCAAAGCAACGGGCAATACGAGTTCACAAACCAAACCCTGGAGCAGTACCTACGTTGCTTCTCAGCTTTTTTCCCAAGACAATTGGGCTTCTCTGCTTCCAATGGCAGAGTTTGCCTACAATAACTCATTACACTCTGCTACCAACCAGTCCCTATTCTGGGCCAACTACAGATTCCACCCTTTAGCCCTGCCAGAAACCATACCCAAATCAGCAGTATCTGCTGTACAGGACAGACTCGCCTTTATACAACGAAACTACCAAACCCTCCAAGAACCCTCCAACTACAAGAGGTTCTTTGACAAGAAACTAAGGGGTAATCCATCCTTTAAGGTCAGGGATAATATATGGCTATCAACTGCCAACCTGAAGCTGCCGTGCCCTTCGAAGTTGGGGCCAAGATATATTGGTCCCTTTCCAATTAGGCGTGAAATAAACCCAGTGGCCTTCAAATTTTCTCTACCTGATTCACCTGGTCTTTCACGCCTCTCTCTTCAAGCCTGCTATTCCGGATCATTTCCCAGGTAGAGTGGAACCACCTCCGACCACCAGTAACTGTTAAAGGGGAAACAGAAAACGAGGTGGAATCTGTTCTAGATTGCAGAAAGCAAGGTAGGCAGATCCAATACTTGGTAAAGTGGAAAGGCTATCCATCTGAAGAAAGCTCCTGGGAACCAGAAGCCAATGTACATGCCCCCAGGCTCCTCCAAGTTTTGGGCCAAATACCCAGAGAAAATTGCCCAAATGGGCATCCGGAGGCTTCCCGTCAGGGGGAGCACTGTCAGGGAAGGAGGAGGACACTAGAACCCAGCATCTGTCAGGGCAGGAGACGGGCTCTAGGACCCAGCATCTCTGCCAGCACATCACATGGACATTTATAAGGAAGCCAGCCCTTGGCTGAAGTGCTGTTTGATCATCAGCTTGTTACCTGTGTTCCTATGCTCCTGTGATACTTAGTTACCGACTTGGCTTGTTCCTGACCTGTCTCCTGCTTGCTCCAGTCTTTGATACTGGCTTGACTTAGGATACCCTCTGTCTGCTTCTTGTGTTTGACCTCGGCTTTCCATCTGACTTTATCTGCTCTGTTAACCACCTGGCTGGCTGCTGTGAGCTGCAGTGTCTATTACTGGCAGCTATAAAGAATTCTAATCAGTTTAAAGTTAATGTAAACCCACTCTCATCAATTCTAAATTACTTCCATAGTGCTGATCTTCAAGGATAAACATGCCTCTTGCATGTATCCTTACCTGTCAAATATCTTCCCTTTACATGACAATCACAGAAAAACAACACCCTTCAATATGAGCCCTAATTCAGCTTTCTATGTTGGTGTGGTAACAATGCTGCACTGCTCTTGAATTTATGGCAGAGTTGCCATTGTTTTGCTTGCGCTACAGTGGAATGAAATAAATGCTGCAGAGGGCATGGCTATTAGCACTGTCACAGCAGAATCACAAGTCTATAGTTTGTCAATCTGTACCTGGCCACACCTAGTCCTTCCCACTGCATTCTGGATTGAGAGCATTGTCTCTGTTGCTCAAACCGTCCCATTGTAAGTTGCAGTGTTGGGAATGGGGGCGGGGATGGGAAGCATGTGAAACACATTTATTTATAACCCCCTTTTTATGCTTCTTAGAAAACATCACAACATTTATATCAACTTTTGGCCCAGTGATGCAACCATACATATTTGCAAACACAAAAATTCTTCCATCATTCTCCCACTTTCATCCGATTGATTTTAGACCTGTGCCCCCTTCACACAAGATTTAATCTCCCATAGCTCATCATACAAGTAGTAAGCCCATAGAGTGGCGAGACATTGTATTTTGAGGCTGTACTTGGTTAGATTAAAGCAAATCTTCACTGCATATGAGCACCACAAGCCAAGGACACTATTTAATTCATTTTTAATATTCAACGCAAACTTCCCTATCTATCCATGTCTCCATGCTTTATCTTGTTGAAAAATCTTTTTGAAAAACACCCCCTAGCATTACTGGTCGTGGCCATCTTGCGTAAGGGCAAATGATTCATATAGCATTTACTTCATATAATCCATCTGCCCTTAGCTCAGGCATGCAGGCAGGAGGGTGTGCTTAGCTGAGAAAACCCCTTCTCCTCATCTCCCCTCCTGAAGACTCCTGGGATGTATGACATAATTTGCCTAGACAAGAAACCGGTAAGTAACTCAAGAAATGTAAAAAAAAAAAGTTTGAAATAAGTAAATATGATATACTTTCCTATCTATTTACTAATGCTAGCAGCATGAGGATTACAAATAATCTATGTTGATTGGAAAATTGAAGTTCCACTTTAAGAGTGTAGTCTGGCACTACGTTCCAAAGAATATGATTAAGTTTGAGGTCTGTCCCACCAATAACACCACACTGTAAGGTGTACAATTCTGTGTTTGGTTGCTTTGTATGCAGAATTTTTCTCTGGAATTCTCCTTCTTTAAACCTTAATATGATTAGGGATGAGGATTTGGTTCACCGTTACCATGGGTTCAAGCAGAATCCTGCAGGTTCAAGATTTTTGGTCCTGGTGATTTTGTGTACAGATTTGCCTGGGAAAATGGTATATCACAAATGCACTGCTTGGCCTTTGAACTATGACCATCAGGCCTAGAAGAACCAATAGGTAGGCTTTTGGATAAGCCAGCTTTCTCATTATAAAACAGGGGGCACAGAGCAGACAACTTTCTAGAAACTACTGTAAAGCTGACAAACTACAAAGGAAGAGCTAAGGGTAAGTTAGGAAAAATAACTTTAATTATGATTGCTTCTGATCTTTGGACCATCAAGTTTGCGGCCTTTTTCCTCATCCTGGGGTTTTTTGTGGTTTAATTTTATTTTGTGATAGATTTGAGGTCAGTGGTTTTATTTTAGCTGCTGTTGCATAAATATCAAACTTTTTTGTGATTT
Source organism: Rana muscosa (assembly GCA_029206835.1). Taxonomy (NCBI): domain Eukaryota; kingdom Metazoa; phylum Chordata; class Amphibia; order Anura; family Ranidae; genus Rana; species Rana muscosa. Next base: position 192,258,095 of record CM055123.1, read on the forward strand.
TAAATATTTTTGGGGTTTCCTTGCTTTATTTTTATTTTATGTTGGCAGCGCCTTCTTTAGGATTGGGGTTCTTAAGATTCAGAAGTTATTTATTACTGACAATCTGTTCTTGGAGCTGCCTTTTGTTCACAATATGCTGCTACAAATAAAAAAAAAATTAAAAAGTGCATGAACAGTGTGCATGTAAACGACCTCATATTATATCACCTACTGTACATTCACCCAAAACAAATCCCCATAGTAAAAATAAAGGTTAGGCATATGCCATTTAGGCCCATTATCCTTAATTAAAACAGTCCTGCTGCTGGTAAATTTTACACTGCTGTATCTTCTGCAGTATCTTTAATTCTTGTAGTAAATTTCCAGCCTGTGCTCTATGTCACTAGTAATTTTGGGCTTAGTCTTATTCATAAAAATTGTCCTGTTGCTGCCCATATTTGCATATTCTTGTAATAAAACACTGGCCTGTACTCTTTAGTTCCGGTACATTTTGGCCAACTGTCCCTCATTTAAAATGTTCTGCTGCTGGCCAGTTTTGTAGTCTCTTTATGGAGTTTGCTGAATCCTTGTTGAATTGAACCTAGGCAGGTGAGGTGCCACTTGTCAGCTGTAGTGAAACACATTTAGCTGCCTAATTAAACACTGTTTTCAATAATGCATTTAGTAGCGCCCCCTCTATCCCTTGTTGCCATTTCAGAGAATTGTTCCTGTACTGAGTTTGTGTACATCTGTGAATGTGACGTATAACTTGTGGTTTGTATCACAGTCACATGGCTATGGGTCAGTTTGTGCAGAAGCCAGAATGATTTTAAATTGTGGGATAAAATGAAATACAGAGATAACCCACCAAAAACTTACAAATTCCATGTGGATGTTCATATTTTAGCTAAGAACCAATCAACTGCAAGACCAATAGAAGTCCTTAGCTACTGTAATGCAACTAATGTTCTAAGCCAGGGGTCCTCAAACTTTCAAACCAAAGGGCAAGTTTTCTACCATTCAAACTTTATGGTGGCCGAACTGTGGCCAGTGGGATATAAAAAGGGTTAGGGTTTGCTTAAAGACATCAACATTCTATAATACGGTCAAAAAGTGAGAAGAACAGGATGGACCTTTAAGGTGCCAGCAAGAACACATGAATAAAATCAATACATTTTATTGTTCCAACATGTATAAAAACATTCAGATAAAAGACAGAGCCAAATGCTATAAAATGAATCTCCCTCAGATACCTCCCACAGAGTAACATACACCAATTATATCATTTTAACAAAAAGTTCACAACTGAAGGTAGAAAAGTAGGTAGAGTGTCTTCCACGGAGCACCCCACTTCTTTAGGAGGTGAGGGGAGCTGAAAAGTAGAACATAACAATTCACACTACAAGACAAATGACCTTAATTAAAGGTAATACCAATAAAACATCATGGTAATCTAACCAAGCTAAATAGGTCCAGCAGCAAACACAAAAATGACCTGGCATCAGTAGGAGTAAATGATGCCATAGGCTTGGTGGTCAGTGGGAGTAAAAGAAATTACATCATTGGTTTCAGTGGGAGGAATATTGCCCCATCTCTAGTGTCAGTGGGAGGAATAGTGCCCCGTCATCGATTTCAGTGGGAGGAATAGTGCCCCATCTCTAGTGGCAGTGGGAGAATCCGTTCCCCATCATTGATTTCAGTGGGAGGAATAGAGCCCCATCTCTAGGGTCAGTGGGAGGAATAGTGCCCCATCTCTAGTGTCAGTGGAAGAATTTGTTCCCCATCATTGGTTTCAGTGGGAAGAATAGCGCCTCATCTCTAGTGTCAGTGGGAGGATTAGTGCCCCATCATTGGTGTCAGTGTGAGAATTAGTTCCCCATCATTGGTGTTAGTGGGAAAAATAGTGCCTCCTATCAGTGGAAGGAATATTGCCATAAGGGCTGAATAAGCGCAAGTAAAGGGCAACAGTTTGGAGACCCCTAAGCAAATATATCTTGTTATTTCATAAATGTGCAGATGTTGCAAAAATGCAAAACCCTACCCATTTTATTAAACAGCTGGTACAGTGGGTGCAAAAGTCCATGTTTTTGGCTGGTGTATGATCTACTGAATCTGCAAACAAAGTCATAAAGCATACTGTATATCCCGTTGAAATCCTTATTTTCCCTTTAACAATATTGGTTCAAAATTGGTAAGTGTTGTGTTGGAATTATGGAAAATTTAACATTTAAGTTGGAAAAGAAGAATTTCCAGGGTATATCATTTCCCATAAATTAAAAGAAAACTAAATACCCATTTGAGCAGAGCTGAAGGTCACTGGGCCTCTCTATATTTTAAAGAAGATATGTTTTGAAAAACAAGGATGCATAAATATTTCCCTTGGGAACATCCCTTAGCTTTAATCATGATCAAGCTAAAGCATAAAAAAATCAGCTGTACTGTATAGTCATAAGATCTAGCTGGAGCTGTACAAGAGTGATTAATCACTTTCATCCACATGCCTTGTTCATTTAAGCATTTGCGAGACAGGCATCCAGAATGCCCATCACAGCTAAATGTCAGCAGCTCCTTCTCTTTCCAGTTACAGATGAATTGTTAGTTAGAGATATTTCATCCTGTAATGCCCAATGCCTGAACTGGAGCATGCGTCCCAGCAAGGTTATGTTCTTCTCATTCGTCTGCTGTCCTGGTGTCCTCCTCAAATATCTGTTTAGCTTCACTTCTCAACTTTCAAGCCAGGTTCAAATGGCCATCCACTCTCCCTTCATCCTCAGGTCCAAGGCCTTCATTAGACAAGCCAGTTGATTGATGAGACTTAGCGAGAGGCTGCTACAGAAGACAAATGTCGGACAGTCAGAGTACATTTACATGCCATTCAAAGGAGTCAACTGTCTCAGTAAAGGGAGAATTATGGAGGATTCTTGTTATTCCAGAGCATTCTCAGAATGATAGAAAACATGGACAGCAATGCTACAGGGCGAGAAAGTAATTCCTTGTGGTGACATTATGTTAAAATATTACTGACTAATCATATATGTCTGTAGTGATCATCTTGATGACCCCAAGATATACTATCCCATTTCTTAAGGAGGATTTATTTATAGCTTGGCCAGTAATATTGAAGGATTATATTAATCCGTTGAATAAGTGCTAATGGACTTGGTTATAGTTTCATTGGTATTCTTTATAGCCATAATGCTGCTTGAGTACATTAGCATGGAGCTTTAAAAATGAATTTACTTTGCTCTGTATTAAAAGGATGTATTTTTCTTTTATGCTAGACCATGTTGGCTCTTCTTTTCATATCAAACTGAAGATTGCTTGCTTGTTGTAACAATCCAGAACCAGACACTGGAGCATGCCATTTTCTGCATTAGAATGTCAGAGCCCCTTCACTACAGCAGCCCCTTTGGAAAATCTGTTTGTAACAGCTGGATAGGCTTACAATCAACCGTTAAATTTATTATAAAATGTATTTGTAAAGTAGACCATTTTTGTCTCTGTTATATATTTAGGTGTTGCATTATGGAAGGCATAGCAACATGTACTTTTAATGAGACAGTGGTATACTAGTGCACTCTTAACATAATATACATGGATGTCCCTAGGGAGAAGTCAGAACATACACTGCAATTAAACCTTTTGTTGTAACAGACAGGGTCAATTCACAAAGATTTAACACAAGGATAATGCTCTGCAATTTACCATAGTGACTGTAGCTTTTAACTCTCACTGGGCTCAGCAGAAAACACCTGTCACTTTTTTTGAAAATACCATATATACTCGAGTATAAGCTGACCCGAATATAAGCCGAGGCACCTAATTTTACCACAAAAAACTGGGAAAACGTATTGACCCGAGTATAAGCCTAGAGTGTCCATCTGCATGCCTCACTGTGCCTCACTTTGCCTCACTGTGTCCATGTCCATGCCTCACTGTGCCCATGCCTCACTGTGCCCATGCCTAACTGTGCCCATGCCTCACTGTGTCCATGACTAGACTGACGTTTAACATGGGAGTCTATTGAAGGGGTTCCTGGGTTTAAAAAATCTCTGCTCCCCGGCCGTAGGCCCCACAGACAACAAACTTTGCACACTTGTAGAGGAGAAATGGGGCTACATGTGTGCCAAGTTCTGGGTCCAGGGGACCCACGATCGGCCGGTACCGGGTCCCCAAAATCACCGGAGAAATTACAGTTTAACCTGAGTGTCTATGGAAGGGGTGCCCGGTTTGAAAAATCGGTGCTCCCCGGCTGTAGGTCCCTTGGACAAAAAACTTTGCACACTCATAGAGAAAGAGTGGAGCTACATGTGTGCCAAGTTTGGGGTCCAGGGGACCTATGGCCGGCCGGTACCGGGTCCCCAAAGTCCGGGAGATCAGGCGCAAAAAGGTGACTCGTGTATAAGCCAAGGGGGGCATTATCAGCACAAAAAAATGAGCTGAAAAACTCGGCTTATACTCGAGTATATACGGTAAGTATATTTATACTGGTGGGATAGCTTTTGGAATTGCGCCTAATAAGCTCCATGCAGAAATTTTTAACACAAGAATGAGGATTGTTATTGTATCCAAATGACTGTAATGTTTAAATCTCATTGGACTGAAAATAACTGTCACTTAAAGAAAACAAATATGTGAGTCTAATGTAATAAATGCAGTTTGTCAGATTCAGCCCTGGCCTGTAGTTTTCATTTTATTTTAATGAACTAGCTCTAAATTTGCCAAGTCCAGCATAGAAGAGTTCAGTTTAACCACTTAAGCCCCGGACCATTTGGTAGCTAGAGGACCAGAGGTGAATTCAGAATTTTGCACTGCGCTGCTTTAACTGTAAATTCTGCGGACATGCAATGTTGTACCCAAACGAAATTTGCGTCCTTTTCTTCCCACAAATAGAGCTTTCTTTTAATGGTATTTGATTGCCTCTGCGATTTTTATTTTTTGCGATATAAACGGAAAAAGACCGAAAATTTTGAAAAAAAATGATATTTTCTACTTTTTGTTATAAGAAAAATTGAATAAACTCAATTGTAGTCATACATTTAGGCCAAAATGTATTCAGCCACATGTTTTTAGTAAAAAAAAATGTCAATAAGCGTATATTTATTGGTTTGCGCAAAAGTTATAGAGTTTACAAACTAGGGTACATTTTCTGAAATTTACACAGCTTTAAATTTATGACTGCCTATCTCATTTCTTGAGGTGCTAAAATGAAAGTAGACACCCCAAGGAAATTGCTGAGAGGCATGTTGAGCCCATTGAATTTTTTATTTTTTTGTCCCAAGTGATTGAATAATGACTAAAAAAAAAAAAAAATTACAAAAAGTTGTCACTAAATGATATATTGCTCACACATGCCATGGTTATATGTGGAATTTCACCCCAAAATACATTTTGCTGCTTCTCCTGAGTACGGGGATACCACATGTGTGGGACTTTTTGGGAGCCTAGCCGCGTACGGGACCCCGGAAACCAAGCACCGCCTTCAGGATTTCTAAGGGCGCAAATTTTTGATTTCACTCCTCACTACCTATCACAGTTTCGAAGGCCATAAAATGCCAAAATAGCACAAAACCCCCCCAAATGACCCCATTTTAGAAAGTAGACACCCCAAGGAAATTGCTGAGAGGCCTGTTGAGCCCATTGAATATAATTTTTTTGTCCCAAGTGATTGAATAATGACAAAAAAAAAAAAAAAATTACAAAAAGTTGTCACTAAATGATATATTGCTCACACATGCCATGGTTATATGTGGAATTACACCCCAAAATACATTTTTCTGCTTCTCCTGAGTACGGGGATACCACATGTGTGGGACTTTTTAGGAGCCTAGCCGCGTACGGGACCCCGAAAATCAAGCACCGCCTTCAGGATTTCTAGGCACAAATTTTTGATTTCACTCCTCACTACCTATCACAGTTTCAAAGGCCATAAAATGCCAAAATCGCACAAAACCCCCCCAAATGACCCCATTTTGGAATATAGACACCCCAAGCTATTTGCTGAGAGGAATGGCGAGTATTTTACAGCTCTCATTTGTTTTTGAAAATGAAGAAAGAAAATATATATATATATATTTTTTTTTTTTTCAATTTTCAAAACTTTGTGACAAAAAGCGAGATCTGCAAAATACTCACAATACCTCTCAGCAAATAGCTTGGGGTGTCTACTTTCCAAAATGGGGTCATTTGGGGGGGTTTTGTGCTATCTGGGCATTCCATGGCCTCCGAAACTGTGATAGGCAGTGAGAAGTGAAATCAAAAATTTACACCCTTAGAAAGCCTGAAGGCGGTGCTTGGTTTTTGGGGTCCCGTACGCGGCTAGGCTCCCAAAAAGTCTCACACATGTGGTATCCCCGTACTCAGGAGAAGCAACAGAATGTATTTTGGGGTGTAATTCCACATATGCCCATGGCATGTTTGAGCAATATATCATTTAGTGACAACTTTGTGCAAAAAAAAAAAAAATAATTGTCGTTTTTCCGCAACTTGTGTCAACATATAAAATATTCCATGGACTCGACATGCCTCTCAGTATATAGCTTGGGGTGTCTACTTTCCAAAATGGGGTCATTTGGGGGGGTTTTGAACTGTTCTGGCATTTTATACACAACATTAGGAAGCTTACATCCACTCTTCTAACCACTTGAAGACAAAGCCCTTTTTGACACTTTTTGTTTACATGAAAACATTTTTTTTTTGCAAGAAAATTATGTTGAACCCCCAAACATTATATATATATTTTTAAAGCAAAGGCCCTACAGATTAAAATGGTGGGTGTTGCATTTTTTTTTTCTACACAGTATTTGCGCAGCGATTTTTCAAACGCATTTTTTGGGTTAAAAAATACACTTTTTTTAATTTTAATGCACTAAAACACACTATATTGCCCAAATGTTTGATGAAATAAAAAAGATGATCTTAGGCCGAGTACATAGATACCAAACACGACATGCTTTAAAATTTCGCACAAACGCGCATTGGCGACAAACTACATACATTTTTAAAAGCCTTTAAAAGCCTTTACAGGTTACCCCAGTAGATTTACAGAGGAGGTCTAATGCTAAAATGATTGCCCTCGATCTGACCTTCGCGGTGATACCTCACATGCATGGTGCAATTGCTGTTTACATATGACGCCAGACCGACGCTTGCGTTCGCCATTGGGCAAGAGCAGGGCAGGACAGGGGTGCTTTTTTTTTTTTTTTTTTTTTTATTATTAATTTTGCTTTTTTATTTTATTTTTAAATTGTTCCTTCCAAGTATTTTTTTTTTTTTTTATCATTTTTATTGTTATCTCAGGGAATGTAAATATCCCCTATGATAGCAATAGGTAGTGACAGGTACTCTTTTTTTGAAAAAACTGGGGTCTTCTAGACTCTAGATTTTTCCTCTGCCCTCAAAGCATCTGACCACACCAAGATCGGTGTGATAAAATGCTTTCCCAATTTCCCAATGGCGCTTTTTATATCCGGGGGGGGCATTCCCTCCCACTGCTTGTAAAAGCAGTCCAGAGGCTAATTAGCCGCTAGGATTGCTTTTACATGAAAGCCGGCCGCAGGCTGAAAAGAATGATACCAAGATGATACCTAAACCCGCAGGCATCATTCTGGTATAAACATTCAAAGTCCAGCAACATACCAGTACGTTGCTGGTCCTTGTTGGACATGTATTGTAATCTTTTTATTTCATGCAGCCAGTTGGCTGAACGAAAAAAGAGATTGATCGGTGGGTATGCCCACCATTAGAATACCGCCCTTCATCCACCCACTTCCAATGATGGGCATACACGCACCATTTATATATGCCGAAGCATGGGGGCATCCTCCCGCAAAAAAGTTATGCCGCACACACATGGTCGGACTTTTCCACGGGCAAGCCTCCATCGGAATTTCGACCGTATGTACGCGGCATTAGGAGCAAAATCGCTCCTCCGCCCCTGCTGCCCCAATGCTTCGGCATATTTGCTTTTTTTTTTTTAACTGTGGTGGTGAAATCACCTCCTACAGCACTGGAGTCGCAGGGATCAGGCCTGTCTCTGCGAACGCTGCAGTTATGTGTGTTGTGTTTTGCAAGTGACAGTGATCGATCGATACTGCACTTGGGTGGCCTGGGCTGGACGGAGGGGCAAAACGCAGGTGCCAGCAGGTATCTGGGCTGATTCCGCTAACACTGCGTTTTTGGGAACCCTAAACTGCTGGGGACGCTAGTATAGATCTGATCAGATCAGATATTGATCTGTTCAGATACTATACCACTAAGGGGGGTGTATGCTTCACGCGTGGGTGTTAGCGTTACTGGCACTAACCTGACGCTGCCTGGGGTGTGACTCAGACCCTCTCTGACGCTAAAACCTAATTGATATCACCCGCCGGGCGATCAGGGGGTTAAACCTTTATTGGGTTATATACACGGCGGGTGCCCTGACACTATAAAAAGCAAACTAACTAACCAGCGTCACCCGTAACACTTATATGGTGATCACTGGTGAAAGGGTTAACTAGGGGCAATCAGGGGGTTAAAACCTTTATTAGATAATATATGGGGGTACCTGACGCTATAAAAACCTGCGGCGAACCTAAAAAAAATTACCAGCTACCGATCTGCATCACCGACACTAAGACAGCGTTTAGAAAAACGATTGCTTAGCGACAGTGGTGATGGGGGTGAAAGGGTTACCTGGGGGGCGATCAAGGGGGTTAAACCTTTATTAGATAATATATTGGGGTACCTGACGCTATAAAAACATGCGGCGAACCTAAAAAAAAATACTGGCTACGATCTGCATCACCGACAGTAAGACAGCGTTTAGAAAAACAATTGCTTAGCGACAGTGGTGATAGGGGGTGAAAGGGTTACCTGGGGGGCGATCAAGGGGGTTAAACCTTTATTAGATAATATATTGGGGTACCTGACGCTATAAAAACCTGCGGCGAACCTAAAAAAAATGACCGGCTACCGATCTGCATCACAGACACTAAGACAGCGTTTAGAAAAACGATCGCTTAGTGATAGTGGTGATAGGGGGTGAAAGGGTTACCTGGGGGGCGATCAAGGGGGTTAAACCTTTATTAGATAATATATTGGGGTACCTGACGCTATAAAAACCTGCGGCGAACCTAAAAAAAATTACTGGCTGCCGATCGGCATCACTGACGCTAAGACAGCGATCAGAAAAATGATCGCTAAGCGACAGTGGTGATAGGGGGTGAAAGGGTTATCTGGGGGGTGATCAGGGGGTTAAACCTTTATTAGGGGGGGGGGTTAGGGGGCTACACTGGACCTAAGACTAAACTTTGGTGACACTTTTACAGTCACAAATGTCACTGATTGCAGTGATCACTAAATAAATGGTCACTGCAATCAGTGACACTGTGACTGGGGGCTGGGGGGGTGATTTGGGGGGTGATCTGGGGTGTCTGGGGGGGCCTGGGGGGGCGATTTATGTCCCTATGTGTCCTGGTGTCAGTGTAGTGTTGTGTGCACTGACCTGATATCTTCTCTTGTACGGCGCTCGGTATATGTGAGCGCCGCACCAGAGATGACATCACTTCCTCCTGCTCCCTCTGTCTGACACAGACAGAGGGGGCATTTCTATTCGCCGGGAGCGATCGCGAGGGAGTGGCCAGAAACGAATGGCTGCCCCCTCATCCCGGAATGCTCCCGGACACTTAGCCACCGCTCACTGTATAGGAGGGGGGTCCGATTGGACCCCCCAACTGTACAAAGGCAATCACGTACACTCTACGTGATTGTGCCTGTCGGTGCCATTCTGCCGACGTATATATACAGTGAGCGGTCGTTAAGTGGTTAAAGGAAGACATTTTATATTTTTCTGATTTTTAGCATGCGATTATTGCCAGCAGCTATATCCACTAGCAATAATCATTGTGTTCTCCTGGCAGGGATGGCTACCCATGTCCATGGTTGCAGGAAAGAAAATCACATCTTCTATGGCCTGCCTTATATGGAGAAGGAGTTGGTTTCAGACCTGATTTGTTAATGGTAAAAGGGGTACTGCCAACATGTTTTGGGACATTTGGACTCCCGATGATGTGAGGTTGATGTGGAACCACTTTGGAGATTCTTTCAGCGTCTGTGAGTTGACAGTTTTTTCTCAAATGCTTCTCATACACTTCTCAATGCCTTTATAGCATTTGGCAAGCAATTGAGGAGCTTCTGATGTTGATTTTCTTTGATTCTGGTAGCAATATCAATACTCAACAAAGCTGGCTGCTGAAAGGAGTCAAAATAACCTGCTCAAGTGCTTGTTAAACGCATTGCAAATACATGTCATCGCTTAATAAACCTATGCTGTGTTTGGTAAGTTGTGATAGTAAACACCCATGTGAACTAGCTCAGTATTCCAGGGTTTCTATTATTTTCCCCTCATTTGAAGTAAAAAGACAACAAAAGTGGGCGCTAACTTATAATAAACAATACAATGTGAACATATTCATAATACAAGTAATGATATGTATATGAAGTGGTAAAAATAAATGATAATTAAAAGTCCATAAGTAACAAATTCCCAACACCGTGATACCTTCAACATCAAATTCTTGTTTGTTGACCTCTTGTGCCCAAAAGTGTGAATATAAAGTCACCAGAAATGTTGGACCTCTTTTTACAGGTAGGTCAAAATGTGTTGTTTTCCCCCTAGGCTGATAACTCCTAGTCTTTAACTCCACTACGTTCCTCCAAGTGATTATCCATCAGAGGTGAAATAACCCAGTAGGAGACATATTAAAGGGTAGTATTTTATTAAAATATGGCATTAAAAACAAAGAGATTATTGCACTCACGTGGTAGGGTGTCTGGATACTGGCAATAGCGTGTACAGCATGTGTGGGAATAGGTAATGGCTTCTCCAAGCCTGCCCGAAGCCGGCGTGCGCTCCAAGCCTTGTTTCGGTTGTAGCCCGGAAGTGTTGTCACACAGGACCTGGAAATGACAAACCCATGCTTCAACGTGCGTTTCACCAAGATGGCGTCTTCAGGAAGTCGTTTAAAGGACTGTTTAAAGCCCTGGTTCCCAACACAAAGTGTGCGGGTTGTGAGTAGCCTCCAAGCTTCCTCTGTGTGGCCTGCAGTGTTAATTGTGGCAGCAAATTTCGATTTAGTTTTAGTCTTAGGACTAAAATGGCATTTTAGTTTTAGTCCCATTTTAATCTTCTGCAATTGTTTTAGTTTTAGTCGTATTTAGTCGACTAAATCGCCAGTATATTTTAATCGACTAAAATGTCCTACGTTTTAGTCGACCAAAATCTCCAGTATATTTTAGTTGACTAAAACTAATTTTAGTCGTCTAAAATCTAATGGGTGTAATTAAATTGTAATTCATTAGTGAACATTTCTCTACAATTTCTAAACTCATTGTATACTGCTGGAGGGAAAAATGTAATATGTTATTATCTATGGTTTTGAGGTATGAACATGCACTACAGACCAGTGTTAATTTTGAAGTAAAATTTCAATTTAGTTTTAGTCTTAGTCTTTTGACTAAAAGGCCATTTTAGTTTTAGTTGTATTTTAGTAATCTCAATTGTTTTAGTTTTAGTCATATTTTAGTCGACTAAAATAGTATTAATTTAAGTCGACTAAATTAACACTGGTGGCCTGCCACATTTTAGGCACTTTGCGTTGTGACAGCAGTATGTCGGGTACTGGGATGCTTACTGCATTTCTGCACCCGGTACGGTGATCTGGTAAGCAAACAGTGAGTAAGCTGCTACTGACCACCAATGTGGGGTGGGGCTTAACAGCACTGCCATCGACTGCCCATACTGGGGGTTATTATTGCATTCACTGACACCAATGCTGAGGGTTATTATTTTCGGTCACTGTCACCAATGCTGGATCTTATTTTTGCAGTGACTGAATGGTGGATTTTATTACTGCAGTAAATGACACCAAAAAGTTGTTAATGACCCCAATGCTAGGAGAAATGTTTGCGATCATCGACTCCAATGCTAATAGTTAATGAAGCGGAGTTCCACCAAAAAATTGAACTTCCGCTTTTCTGGTCCCTCCCCCCCTCCGGTGTCACATTTGGCACCTTTCAGGGGGGAACCAGATAGCTGTCTAATACAGGTATTTGCTTCCACTTCTGGCGATAGATCGCCACAAATTCCGTGGCGATCTACGCCATGTCCGGCCCCTCCTCCGTCCCCCCCGCTGTCTTCTGGGAGACACACAGGTCCCAGAAGACAGCAGGGACCAGTGAGGACGCGCAGTGCGACTCGTGCATGCGCAGTAGGGAACCAGGCTGTGAAGCCGCAAGGCTTCATTTCCTGGTTCCCTTACTGAAGATGCCCGTGCCTCCACCCGGGAGCCGAGGGACAGATTGGCTTTGGGTGAGGACATTGCGGGCGCCCTGGACAGGTAAGTGTCCTAATATTAAAAGTCAGCAGCTGCAATATTTGTAGCTGCTGACTTTAAAAAAATAAAATTGTCAGAACTCCGCTTTAATGCAAAAACTGACACCAATTGGGGGGGTTATATTTACGTTCGATGGCACCAATGCTGGGTCTAATTTTTGCAGTGACTGCTGAATGTTGGGGGTTATTATTGCAGTAAATGACACCTGTGCTTGAGGTTCATATTACTACCATTGACACCAACAAGGGCCTTGGTAAATGTCTGGTGGCCACAGTTGAGGTCCTTTATCATTTTTAAGTTGACCACCACTGGTTTAAAGTAAAACATGTTCTGTAGTGTATCGCCTACTTAAGCAAGCAAAACACACAATTAAACAAAGCTAAGGAGCAAAAGTGCAGAACATAGGGAATCACAGCAACTGTTTCAGGTTCATGGTCCTGGCTAGGGATGGGCCCGGTGCTCGATTCGAACCCATGTTCGAATCGAGCATCGGGCGTTCGCTCGCTCGTCGAGCCCAGAACTATTTGGGCCGTTCGCATCACATTCGTGTGATGCGAGCGGCCCCGCAATGCATTGCGGCCGGCGCGGCCGGCGCAGTGCATTGCTGGCTGATGATTGGCCAAGCATGCACTGTGACCCCGCATGCTTGGCCAATCACAGCGCCCGAAACTCGGAGAGCAATAATTGGCTACAGGCAGGACGCCTGTAGCCAATTACAGCTCAGGGGCTTTAGTACACGCCCCACCATTTAAAAGGCCGCCACGCCATCGGCCCCGGTCACATGAGTTCCGGCTTTAGGAGAGATTAGTCTGCTGATTCTGTCTTTGCTTGATACTGAAAGATTTGCTCTTCTTTGCTAAACCATTGGCTATTTCTTTGCTAAACCATTGCTACCTAAGTCATTGATCGTTCATTGCTGCTGATTGCACAGTTAGTGTGTTATTAGCTGCTGCTGGGGATTAGTCTGGTGCGTGCTTACTGTTAGTACAGTATTGCAGTAGTACCAACCGCAGTGCTGTTAGCACAGCATTGCACCCCAACAGCACCCATAGGACTTCTAGTGTGTTAGTGGCAGCAAACAGAGCTCCTATATTTTCTTCTCAGCAGCACCCATAGGACTTCTAATGTGTTAGTGGCAGCAAACAGAGCTCCTATATTTTCTTCTCAGCAGCACCCATAGGACTTCTAGTGTGTTAGTGGCATCACACAGAGCTCCTATATTTTCTTCTCAGCAGCACCCATAGGACTTCTAGTGTGTTAGTGGCATCACACAGAGCTCCTATATTTTCTTCTCAGCAGCACCCATAGGACTTCTAGTGTGTTAGTGGCAGCAAACAGAGCTCCTATATTTTCTTCTCAGCAGCACCCATAGGACTTCTAGTGTGTTAGTGGCAGCAAACAGAGCTCCTATATTTTCTTCTCAGCAGCACCCATAGGACTTCTAGTGTGTTAGTGGCATCACACAGAGCTCCTATATTTTCTTCTCAGCAGCACCCATAGGACTTCTAGTGTGTTAGTGGCAGCAAACAGAGCTCCTATATTTTCTTCTCAGCAGCACCCATAGGACTTCTAGTGTGTTAGTGGCATCACACAGAGCTCCTATATTTTCTTCTCAGCAGCACCCATAGGACTTCTAGTGTGTTGGTGGCAGCAAACAGAGCTCCTATATTTTCTTCTCAGCAGCACCCATAGGACTTCTAGTGTGTTAGTGGCAGCAAACAGAGCTCCTATATTTTCTTCTCAGCAGCACCCATAGGACTTCTAGTGTGTTAGTGGCATCACACAGAGCTCCTATATTTTCTTCTCAGCAGCACCCATAGGACTTCTAGTGTGTTAGTGGCATCACACAGAGTTCCTATATTTTCATCTCAGCAGCACCCATAGGACTTCTAGTGTGTTAGTGGCATCACACAGAGCTCCTATATTTTCTTCTCAGCAGCACCCATAGGACTTCTAGTGTGTTAGTGGCAGCAAACAGAGCTCCTATATTTTCTTCTCAGCAGCACCCATAGGACTTCTAGTGTGTTAGTGGCATCACACAGAGTTCCTATATTTTCTTCTCAGCAGCACCCATAGGACTTCTAGTGTGTTAGTGGCATCACACAGAGCTCCTATATTTTCATCTCAGAAGCACCCATAGGACTTCTAGTGTGTTAGTGGCATCACACAGAGCTCCTATATTTTCTTCTCAGCAGCACCCATAGGACTTCTAGTGTGTTAGTGGCAGCAAACAGAGCTCCTATATTTTCTTCTCAGCAGCACCCATAGGACTTCTAGTGTGTTAGTGGCATCACACAGAGCTCCTATATTTTCTTCTCAGCAGCACCCATAAGACTTCTAGTGTGTTAGTGGCAGCAAACAGAGCTCCTATATTTTCTTCTCAGCAGCACCCATAGGACTTCTAGTGTGTTAGTGGCAGCAAACAGAGCTCCTATATTTTCTTCTCAGCAGCACCCATAGGACTTCTAGTGTGTTAGTGGCATCACACAGAGCTCCTATATTTTCTTCTCAGCAGCACCCATAGGACTTCTAGTGTGTTAGTGGCAGCAAACAGAGCTCCTATATTTTCTTCTCAGCAGCACCCATAGGACTTCTAGTGTGTTAGTGGCAGCAAACAGAGCTCCTATATTTTCTTCTCAGCAGCACCCATAGGACTTCTAGTGTGTTGGTGGCAGCAAACAGAGCTCCTATATTTTCTTCTCAGCAGCACCCATAGGACTTCTAGTGTGTTAGTGGCAGCAAACAGAGCTCCTATATTTTCTTCTCAGCAGCACCCATAGGACTTCTAGTGTGTTAGTGGCAGCAAACAGAGCTCCTATAATTTCTTCTCAGCAGCACCCATAGGACTTCTAGTGTGTTAGTGGCAGCAAACAGAGCTCCTATATTTTCTTCTCAGCAGCACCCATAGGACTTCTAGTGTGTTAGTGGCATCACACAGAGCTCCTATATTTTCTTCTCAGCAGCACCCATAGGACTTCTAGTGTGTTAGTGGCAGCAAACAGAGCTCCTATATTTTCTTCTCAGCAGCACCCATAGGACTTCTAGTGTGTTAGTGGCATCACACAGAGCTCCTATATTTTCTTCTCAGCAGCACCCATAGGACTTCTAGTGTGTTAGTGGCAGCAAACAGAGCTCCTATATTTTCTTCTCAGCAGCACCCATAGGACTTCTAGTGTGTTAGTGGCAGCAAACAGAGCTCCTATATTTTCTTCTCAGCAGCACCCATAGGACTTCTAGTGTGTTAGTGGCATCACACAGAGCTCCTATATTTTCTTCTCAGCAGCACCCATAGGACTTCTAGTGTGTTAGTGGCAGCAAACAGAGCTCCTATATTTTCTTCTCAGCAGCACCCATAGGACTTGTAGTGTGTTAGTGGCAGCAAACAGAGCTCCTATATTTTCTTCTCAGCAGCACCCATAGGACTTCTAGTGTGTTGGTGGCATCACACAGAGCTCCTATATTTTCTTCTCAGCAGCACCCATAGGACTTCTAGTGTGTTAGTGGCAGCAAACAGAGCTCCTATATTTTCTTCTCAGCAGCACCCATAGGACTTCTAGTGTGTTAGTGGCATCACACAGAGCTCCTATATTTTCTTCTCAGCAGCACCCATAGGACTTCTAGTGTGTTAGTGGCATCACACAGAGCTCCTATATTTTCTTCTCAGCAGCACCCATAGGACTTCTAGTGTGTTAGTGGCATCACACAGAGCTCCTATATTTTCTTCTCAGCAGCACCCATAGGACTTCTAGTGTGTTAGTGGCAGCAAACAGAGCTCCTATATTTTCTTCTCAGCAGCACCCATAGGACTTCTAGTGTGTTAGTGGCAGCAAACAGAGCTCCTATATTTTCTTCTCAGCAGCACCCATAGGACTTCTAGTGTGTTAGTGGCATCACACAGAGCTCCTATATTTTCTTCTCAGCAGCACCCATAGGACTTCTAGTGTGTTAGTGGCAGCAAACAGAGCTCCTATATTTTCTTCTCAGCAGCACCCATAGGACTTCTAGTGTGTTAGTGGCAGCAAACAGAGCTCCTATATTTTCTTGTCAGCAGCACACATAGTACCTATAGTGTGTTAGTGTCAGCACCCATAGGACCTACAGTGTGTTGTGAGCACACATAGGAGTTCTATTTTTTATACTATATACACTACCGACTACAATGGCTGGAAGACCGCCAAGGAGAGGCAGAGCGTGCCGAGGCAAGAACACAGGGCAGGCAGGCTCTGTTTCTAGAGACAACAGTGCTGGCCGTGGACGTGGTCGTGCATCGTCATCAGCACGTGGCCATGGGACACGCTTGTCTTTGTTTTCGGCAGCTGGACATGTGGAGCCGCATCATGCCGAAGGCTTGGTAGAATGGATGACCAAGCCCTCCTCATCCTCCTCATCCTCTCTCACCCAGGCTCAGGGTACTGGCAGAGCAGCTGCCAACGCGTACTCAATGGCATCATCAGCCACCCCTTCCCTAGACCCACCATGTCCTCCTGAGGAGTCCCCCGAACTGTTTGAGCACAGTGTTGGGTACATGCTCCAGGAGGATGCCCAACGATTCGAAGGCTCGGATGATGATACCCAGCTTGAGGAAGTCAGTAGTGTGCGCGCAGAGAGAGGGGATGCTGAAGGACAGCAATCTGGCAGTAGTGTTCCACCAGCTGCAGCTTACTGCCAGGTTTGCTCTAGTGGTGAAGAGGGAGAGGATGATGAGGTCACTGACTCCACGTGGGTGCCTGAAGGGAGAGAGGAGGAGGAGGAGGAGGATGCAGCGTCACATGTCCAACGAGGCAGGATGCCCCCTGGAGGCCAGCTAGAGGCCAGCACAGCAACTGTACCACACCGCAGAGCTCCGCCTGTGCAGGGCGCTGCCTCTGCACATTATCACAAAAGTTCTTTGGTGTGGGCCTTTTTTGAGACGAGTGCATCAGATCGCACCACTGCTATTTGCAATATTTGTCTCAAGCGTATCTCGCGTGGCCAAAACATCAGCCGCTTGGGCACCACAAGCATGAGCAGACATATGTCGACCTGCCATGCAGCTCGTTGGCAAGCACACATAAAAGACCCACACCAAAGAACAAAGCGGACCTCTCCTTGCTCCTCATCAGCTGGGATCTCCATCCCCACTATATCTTCAGTCCTCTCTGAAAGCTGCTCTGAGAGGACTGAAGGTGTAGAATTAGGTGTGTCACAACCAAGTACTTGCAGTACACCGACGTCCGATTGTAGCAGGCAAATTTCCCTGCCCCAGCTGCTGGACCGTCGAAAGAAGTATACTCCCAGCCATCCACATGCCCAGCGGTTGAATGCTAGCTTGGCTAAATTGCTAGCACTTCAACTGCTGCCTTTTCAGTTGATAGACTCGGCCCCCTTCCGTGAGTTTGTTCAATGTGCGGTTCCTCAGTGGCAGGTTCCCAAACGCCACTTTTTCTCACGGAAGGCGATTCCGTCTCTCTACTGGCATGTGGAAGGCAATGTCCATGCCTCGCTGGACAGGGCGGTCAGCGGTAAGGTGCATATTACCGCTGACTCATGGTCCAGCAGGCATGGACAGGGACGTTATCTTTCTTTCACGGCCCATTGGGTCACTCTATTGGCAGCTGGGAGGGATGCAGGACAAGGTGCAGTAGTGTTGGAGGTTGTTCCGCCACCACGCCTCCAAAATGCTACTACTGGTTGTGACACACCTCTCTCCTCCACCCCCTCCTCTTCTTCTTCCTCCATGTCCTCTTCGAGTGCTCTGTCCTCGGAACCAGCGGTGCTCCGTAGGCGTACAAGGGGCTACGCGAGTACGCAGGCAAAAAGATGCCATGCCGTGCTTGCGCTGGTGTGTTTGGGGGACAGGAGCCACACTGGGCCAGAGGTTCTGGCAGCTCTGCAGGGGCAGGCCGAGAGGTGGTTGACGCCACGCCAGCTTAAGCCAGGAATGGTCGTTTCTGATAATGGCACCAACCTCCTCTCCGCCCTGCGACAGGGGCAGCTCACCCATGTGCCCTGTATGGCTCACGTCCTCAACCTGGTGGTGCAGCGGTTCTTGGGCAGGTTCCCAGGCTTACAGGATGTCCTGAGGCAGGCCAGGAAAGTCTGTGTGCATTTCCGCCGATCTTATAATGCCAGTGCTCGGCTGACTGAGCTGCAAAAGGAGCTGAACCTGCCCAAGAACCGCCTAATATGTGACATGCCCACCAGGTGGAACTCAACGTTGGCCATGCTGCAGCGACTGCACACGCAGCAGAGGGCCATCAATGAGTACCTTTGCAACTACGGCACCAGGACAGGGTCAGGGGAGCTTGGCTTTTTTCCCCCACGCCAGTGGAGCATGATCAGGGATGCATGCACTGTCCTCTCACCATTTGAGGAGGCCACGAGGATGGTGAGCAGTGACAGTGCATGCATCAGTGACACTGTACCTCTTGTCCACCTGTTGGAGCATACGCTGCGTGGGATAATGGACAGGGCACTTGAGGCAGAACAGAGGCAGGAAGAGGAGGACTTCCTTGTCTCTCAAGGCCCCCTTTATCCAGACAATGTTCCTTCTGTCCCACCCATCACACAGGAAGAGGAGGAGGAGGAGGAGGAGGAGGATTGTGTGAGCATGGAGGTGGAGCCTGGCACTCAGCATCAGCAGCAGCAGTCTTTCAGGGATGATGTACAGTCCCAACAAACCAGTGGACTTGTACGTGGCTGGGAGGAGGTGGCTGGCGATCATGTCATCCTCAGTGACCCAGAAGACTCCGGACCGAATGCCTCAGCTAACCTACGCTGCATGGCCTCCCTGATCCTGCAAAGCCTGCGGAAGGATCCTCGTGTTCTTCGGATCAAGGAGAGTGACCATTACTGGCTGGCCACTCTCCTTGATCCACGGTACAAGGGTAAGGTTGCGGACCTTATCTTGCCGTTGCAGAGGGAGCAGAGGATGAGACATCTCAGGGAGGCCTTGCAGAAAGGTCTGTGCAACGCGTTCCCAGAAACTGGGAGGTTACAAACTCCTGGTCCTGGACGACGAGTTGCTGAGGCTTCGGTCAGTAGCAGAAGGAGCGGTGGGGAAGGTGGACGTCTGACCGATGCGTTCAGACAATTTTTTAGTCCGCAGCCCCAAGGTATGATCGGTTCCAGCAACCATCGCCAGCGTCTGATATACATGGTGCAGGAATACCTAGGGGCAAGGTCAGACTTGGACACCTTTCCCACCGAAAATCCTCTGGCTTACTGGGTCCTGAGGATGGATCACTGGCCAGAGCTTGCACAGTATGCAATTGAGCTACTGGCCTGTCCTGCATCCAGCGTTCTTTCCGAACGCACATTCAGTGCTGCTGGAGGATTTGTCACCGATCATAGGGTGCGCCTGTCCACCGACTCGGTTGATCGACTGACCTTCATAAAAATGAATCAGTCTTGGATCACCACCAGCTACCAGACACCTGAAGCGGATATAACGGAATAATTTATAATGTCACATCCCTTCAAGACTGCCTATGCTGATGCTGAGTGACTGTCCTGTTATGTTCACTGACTATCCTCTTCCTCCTCCTCAATGATCCATGCCACCACACCAGTGCCTAAGGCACAATTTTTCAGCCCCTGTATAACAGGGGCGTGTAATTACAATTTTTTAAAAAGATGCTTCGCAACAGGTGTGACTGCTGTGCTCAGAGTACAGTATCTGTGAGGGGTTGCAGTGTTGTGGCACCAGCACCAGTGCCTAAGGCACAATTTTTCAGCCCCTGTTGGGGCGTGTAATTACAATTTTTAGGCAATGCTTTGCAACAGGTCTCATTGCTGTGCTCAGAGTACAGTATCTGTGAGGGGTTGCAGTGTTGTGGCACCAGCACCAGTGCCTAAGGCACAATTTTTCAGCCCCTGTATAACAGGGGCGTGTAATTACAATTTTTTAAAAAGATGCTTCGCAACAGGTGTGACTGCTGTGCTCCAAGTACAGTATCTGTGAGGGGTTGCAGTGTTGTGGCACCAGCACCAATGCCTAAGGCACAATTTTTCAGCCCCTGTTTAACAGGGGCGTGTAATTACAAATCTTGATCTAATAGTTCACAGCAGGGCCCATTCCTGCGCCCACCAAGAGTAACTATGAGGGCCTACAGTCTTGTGGCAACACCGTCCACCACCACCACCACCACCAAAGGCCCAATTTTTCTGCCCTGTTCAACAGGTGCATGCAATTACAAATCTTGATCTAATAACTCACAGCAGGGCCCATTCCTGCACCCACCAAGAGTAACTGTGAGGGCTTACAGTCTTGTGGCAACACCGTCCACCACCACCACCACCACCACCAAAGGCCCAATTTTTCTGCCCGGTTCAACAGGTGCATGCAAGTACAAATCTTGATCTATTAACTCACAGCAGGGCCCATTCCTGTGCCCACCAGTCTTGTGGCTACACCAACATCTAATAGGGCAAATTTCTGCAGAGTATATACGGCAGGCCCCTACTTTCAAACATCCAACTTACAAACGACTCCTACTTGCAAACGGCAAGAGAAAACAGGAAGTGAGAGGAAATCTACCCCTAGGAAGGAAAATTCTATCCTGTTAGATTTAATTTGGGAAAAAGGTATCTCCTCTCTACTGATGCTTTATCACCAATCCTTGTTTCAATTAAAACCCCACTTTTCCAAAAACATTTGTCATTGGGACGGAAAGTGAGGTGACATGTTCTGAACAGATGTGCAAAGACAGCAAATGTTACAGGGGTGATAACCCCTCCCTATGTTCTCCAAAAAGCTTAAAAATAGATTTTTTTGGGATGTAGCTACACTTCATAATGTACCTGTTCAGATTCTACTTAAGAACAAACCTACAGTCCATGTCTTGTTTGCACCACCTATATACTGCTGTTCAGAGTATATAGGGTTGTAGGTATAGGGTTTTATTTTGGGTGCGGGGTCCCCCTTAGTATCCATACAAGACCCAAAGGGGCTGGGGTGGGGGTGGGGGGGGTGATGGGGTAGCCATGCCATTTTTCTCAAGGATTTTCAGCCATATGGCGGCCAGGACAAGACATGACATTAAAGCCGCAAGTGGTTTTAAATGGCTTCTTTTTTTCCTTTACAAATGTCATTTTGTGCAAGGACAGTTCTAAACACGGGAAACACATGCCACTTCACAGGCATACTTTAGACACCCCCCAGGTACCATATTTAAAGGAAAATTTCACTTTTTTTTTTTTCACTTTATGCATCATTAAAATGACTGCTCCCGAAAAAACTTTAGTTTTTAAAATTTCTTTTTGCATTGATATATGTCCCCTGGGGCAGGACCCGGGTCCCCAAACCTGTTTTATGACATTAACATGCATATTGGCCGTTGTAATTAGCAATTTTGATTTCGAACGTTCGCGTCCATTATAACGAATAGGGTTCGAAAATTCGCGCGAACTTTCGGTCCGTTCGAAGGTTCTGGTGCGAACCGAACCCGGGGGTGTTCGGCTCATCCCTAGTCCTGGCAAATTTACGGAGAATGTCAGCAGGCCGATTTCTTTGTAAACATAATGCACTGTATAGCCTTTGACTTAGGGCAAATCCCCTTCCTATATAAGGGTTTTCAACAGTCATTTGTCAGTGTGTGTGTTGGAGTAGTTAAAGCGGAGGTCCCACTAAAAAAATAATATTAAAAGCCAGCAGCTACAAATACAGCAGCTGCTGACTTTTAATATATGGACACTTACCTGTCCAGGTTGCCCGCAATGTCGGCAGCTAAAGCTGATCTGTCGCTCGAGGATCGGCTGCTGCCGCCGCCATGCTCGGTAAGGAAATCAGGAAGTGAAGCATTGCGGCTTAACTTCCTGAATCCCTACTGTGCATGTGCGAGTTGCGCTGCGCGTCTTCACTGGTCCCCGCTGTGTTCTGGGAGCTGTGTGTCTCCCAGAAGGCTGAGGGGTTACAGAGTAGGTGCCGGAAGTGGCGTAGATCACAGAGGTGATCTATTCCAGGAAGTGGGAGCAAATACCTGTATTAGACAGGTATCTGCTCCCCCCTTCCCCCTGAAAGGTGCCAAATGTGACACCGGAGGGGGGGAGGGTTCCAAAAAGCGGAAGTTCCATTTTTGGGTGGAACTCCACTTAAAGGGAGAGCTGTCTGTCTATGTAGGGAGAGCTAGTTACTATACAGGGTACCCCTTGCACCTGTGTTCACAGTTCAGAGATCCAGTGGTCTTTTTATGTATGTCAGCTATGTCTGTAGTTGCTGTGTAGTTGCTGCTCTTGCCTCCAGCTCAGTCTTTGTGTTGTTTATCAATTTTTGAAATATTTTCTGCAAGGTTTAGGATTTAAAAAAATAATAAAAAAAAGGTTTAGGATTTAAAAAAATAATAAAAAAAAAATAAAAAAAAGGTTTAGGATTTAAATAAAAAAAAAAAAAAATGGATTGGAGTTTAGTGTTTCAGGGTTTATTTTTTGGGGGTGGAGACATACTTTATTTATTTTTTGCTTGGACCATTTTATTTTTTAGAAATATACAGCATACATTTGTTGCTGACACAGGCAAAACTGTATTTTGTTTGCAACACATTATCACATACAGTAAAGTACAGTGCACTAAAGCACCACATATTTATCTGTTTTATTGCCAAAGCTGCTGTTAAAGTTAGGTAATCCTATTTATGAAATTTTAGGAAAGCCTAACATTTGAGACAGAGGTTCTACACATGGAGGTAGTAGAGAGGAGCAGGTTCTGCAGGACAAAGTGGTGGCTGAGCCACACTATCTAGACGAGGCAGAGTACATACAGTATGCCATTTCTGAGTGGCTGTGCTATATACTGTATGAAGTAGGTAGTTGAGTGGCTGACAAAGCTTTTCTCTTTTGCCTCCTCCCAGGTGCAGAGCAGCCAGTTGTCTACAACAGCTGCTAATGCACCCTCTTCTTCCTCGTCCTCCTCTCCTGCTATTTCCATCATAACCCTACAAACTAACAAAAAAGAATGAGAAGAATTATTTAATATGCAATCACTAACTTGCTGCAGGAGGATAATCTGGGTGGTTATGCACAAGCATTTCCTGTTTTAGATATTGAGGATGAGGAGGATAGAGCCAGAACCGCAGGGGCATCAGGCAGGGAGCAGCAAGAGGCAGTCAGGTTCCAGTAAGTGAAGTTTACTGCCAAGTGGGCTCCAGAGATGAGAAGGAGGTGGATGATCAAACAGCAGGCCATTTGTTGGTGCCACCAATTGGCGAACTGAAGAGAGCAACTGTTGTAATCCATTTAGCAGCAATGCCTCTCAGGTACAGGCCACTGCTATCCCCAGGGATGGTCCATAGAGCTCTGCAGTGTGAGCCCTTTTTAATGTTTCTGCTGCAAAAGCACTCTTATGGTCTGCAGCCATGGTAAAAGCATTTGGGTACCACATGCATAAAGAACCACATGACTCTGCACCACAGAGCTCAGTGGGAGAAGCACCACAATAATTCAAATAGGCAGCAAAAGGCCCACACTCCTCCTCTGTCTTTATTTTCCACATCAATTCCCCTTCCACAAAATTATACTGCTGAATCTCTAATAAAAGGGAGGAAAGTTTCAGATAGGGAAGGAGGGAATTGCCGCTCCAGGAGGGTCTTAATTGGTGGTTATCTTCCTCTCAGGAACCAAGGGTGCAGGCAATGCATATAGCGGACTGGAAAATAATTTTCTGGACAGCCGCACTCCAAACAAACGTAGCCTTTATTGGTAATATGATTAAACACTAAGTGTAGTGTGAAACGCGTCAGCTGTCCTGGTTGCTGTGCTGATTTTACCAATAAAGGCTACGTTTGTTTGGAGTGCGGCTGTCCAGAAAATTATTTTCCAGTCCGAGGAAAGTTTCAGAAGGGGTTTTAGAGGTAGGGAAAAGGGTTGGGGGCCATGCTGCGGAGAGCCTAAAACGTCGGCCTAAACCTCCACCCACCCCGCAGCAGCATTCTTACCAAGGTAGAAGAAGTTGATTCCTGATGTAACATGTAAGTCGGAGTCACATCAGACACAAGTCCAGAGTAGAAGAATTTTTTCTCACCAGCCGCAGCCTCACTTATTTAGGCACTAGAGCTGTCAGCCGGATATTACAGGGAGTGGTGAGCTGCGCGATATACCCCACTCTGTGTGACAAATGTCTCCATATGCTTTTTACTTACCTTGTGAGTGCAGTTTTAATTTTTTAATAAACTATTAGTATTTTATATCCTTTTACAGGGTGTACACGCTTGTCCTGGAGCTGTTACATACAGAGAAAACTAACATCAGAGAGCCAGTTGCCTTAAGCTATTCCTGGCTTTTAGGGGAAAGGGGAACAGGCCTTTTATAATTTAAAGGTTTATAATACAAGGGGAGAGGCCATCCTGGCATGAATGCTGCTGCCAGGCTCGTCCACATTACCAATTTAGATTTTTTACATTTTTTTGCATGTTTCATAGCATAAAGTAAAAAATATTGTTATTTTTTTCAAAATTGTCAGTCTTTTTTTTGTTTATAGCGCAAAAAGTAAAAACCACAGAGGTGATCAAATACTACCAAAGAAAGCTCTATTTGTGGGGAAAAAAGGACAACATTTGGGTACAGGGTCGCACGGCTGTGCAATTGTCAATTAAAGTAACGCAGTGCTGTATCGCAAAAAATAGCCTGGCCATGAAGTTCAAGACGAAGTATTGTCAGAATTCTAAAATCTTTGTTAAATCCCTCCGGAGACCCAGTTCACACAACAGCGCAATTAAGTGAGATGAAGGAGACAAATACTTAATCATCTCATTAGCTGGCATATATTGTTGTGGGCTTGTGTTTTTGTGAAAGACAGTGCTACTCTCCAGTGTCATCATTAACAACACAAGCAAACAGTTAAAACTATATGTTCTCTCCATATGTGAAATAATAGTCTGAGGCAGTGACTGGCTGGAGGACAGGCAGGTATGTGTTCAGTAGCTTTCTATTCAGTGAAAAACAAGAATGCAGAGGAAGCACATGGCTTCATGATTATATTGCAGGGGGGTGGCTTCAGTGACAGTTGTAGGGATCGCCCATGTAACGAAACGTCCCACACTCCACTTGAGTGCTTTTGTCATATACCACTTCCTCCCAGTCTGAATCTAGATATCAGATATTCCAACCGCTATCAACGACAAACAAGACGATACTTGCTTGATTGCTGAACATGAACTATTTATTAGAACCAGAATACAGTCTTTTTATACACTTTTAACACAAGGGGTTAGATAACGAGGTAGGGCTGGCTCCTGGATACTCCCCCCTTCCCTCTAGCAACAACTTAGCAGACAAATATATAATTAGCATGTTAATTAACACAGCACTTAAGGCAGCCCAGGTGACCAGACAGTCCATCTCCAGAGGTCAATGTGATCGGCTCTTTCAATGAACATGCATTGTTAAGAATTAAACGAACTAAGGATAGTCTTTACATATATCCTGGAAAATATTGTGGATAAATATTACTGTCCTATTTTAAGTAATCCAAGACATATTTTCTCAGTGACCCTGTGCCAGGATGGTGCAAGGGGAGCTGAAACAAGAGTTTCCCAACCTTTCCAAAAGGATTCTGGGTTCCATGGGCCCTCCCGTCACATATTTCCCCTTTCGGCAGAAGACTAACACAGGAGGAGACCCCAGACGGGTTGACTCCGAAGTTAGTCAGTAGTTCCAGTTCTCTAATGCCTGTACCCACACAGTACCCCAAACAAATTGTTCCAAACAGGGCATTACTCACCCAGCCAACCTCTGCCTCTCTCATAGAACATACTTGCTGCTGGGGGGAAGTGCACACTGGTCCTTCCCCCTGGAGTCCCTATAGCCGTAGGAGAGAAGACAGGGTGGCTGGGCTCAGTCCGTTATGCTGTTGGGCATCTGGGCCGACTGCCCAGCATTCCCGGAGTATACAGGTGGGGAGTGAAGTCCCATCCACCTTTACAGGAAATCCGACCTCTGTTAGTTGAGGGCAGAGGTCAGCAGCACTCTGCCCTGTTGCCAGCCCTTCTCCTGGAAACCCAAAATAATCTGCTCCGGCTAACTGTTGGGGAGGGAGGCCGACTGCCCCGGCTCCCTGGAACTCTGTAGTTCTTGCTGGTGCTGGGCAGAGGTTGGTAGCACTCTGCCCGGTTGCCAGCACTTCTGCTGGGTTTATGCTATTGGAGACAGCAGGCTCATCCACCAACAGGAAAAACAAACAAAGGCGCCTCTAAGTGCAGAAATAAAAACTTTTAATATCCCCCAAAGGATTAAAAACACTTACAGGATAAAATATGAACAGGAGCATGTAGTAAGTGTATTCAGGAGAGGTTCCAATAGCAAGACGGTCACTGGCTGAAGAAGGAATCAATGAGCTGTTCCGAAACACGTCCCGCATTGATGACAGACTTCCTGTTTGCGTTCCACGCTGGTTCCCGTCCCACTTCCGCTCACGTCATTCCCGGGCTCCAGCGTTATTGTGTCACCTAAGCCTGCAGCGCTCACTGGCTGTTGGCTCTTGGATTACACTGGAAGTATTATTACACACTGGGACTGCCTTGCTATTGGAACCTCTCCTGAATACACTTACTACATACTCCTGTTCATCTTTTATCCTGTAAGTGTTTTTAATCCTTTGGGTGATATTAAAAGTTTTTATTTCTGCACTTAGAGGTGCCTTTGTTTGTTTTTCCTGTTTACACTAGAGATAGCTTGTCTCCCTGAGTGCTGCCTGAAGTGCATGAAGACGTTCTACCCCTCCCAAAACAGACTCAATTTGTTAGGTCCTAATAATCAGAGCGCCCTGGATATAAATTTCATCCACCGACACCAGATCAAGCTGCAGTTTTGAGGTGCTGGTTGCATTCTCTCCTTGGGTCCTGATCTGCTGCTCGGGAGTGACCGCCACCTCCTCACCCTGGGCCTCCAGAACTGCCGCAGGTGTGGGGCAGAGGTTTTGGACCCTCTGTCCGGTTGCCAGCGCTTCAGCTGGGTTGGTGTCATCATTCTGGGGCGCTGTCTGCTGTTGTAACTCCCTTTCACTGGTATTGTCTCCCAGGTGCACGGACCCTTGTTGGGGAGGGGAAATGGCTGCTTCTCCTCCCTGCATCTCTGAAATCCACTGGGAAAGAGGAACCATCACCTTCTCACCTCGGGCCTCCGAAACTGCCACGGGTGTGTAGCAGGGTCTGCAGTACTCTGTCATGCTGCCAGTACTTGAGCAGGTGATGCGTAATCTATAACATCCTCTGATGAAAAGTCCATTAAGTCCATACATTCTGTAATCTGTGGCTGGAGAGATGAGCCGACTGCCCCAGATCCCTGGAACTCCAAAGATACTGCTGTTGGTGCTGGGCAGAGCACAGTGAAGTTTGGCCCTGATACCAGCTCCTCTCCTGGAGGTTCATCAGGTTGTTCTTCCTCAGCAGAAAAGTCTTTCAAATCTCCTGTCTCTGCAACTGGTGTCTGAGGAAAGAGGTTCACCATCTCCTGTCCGTGGAACCCAGAAGATGCTATCGGTGCTGGGTAGAGGTTAGCAGGGCCCTCCCCCTTTGTCAGCACTTCAGCTTTGGGGATGGCAATCTCCAGATTTTCCACTGCAGATTCTCTGGCATGCTGCTGGACAGGCACATTCCTCCATCCAAGATCATCCCATGCAGAAACAGGATCATCAAGGTCAGTCAGCACTTGCTGCATCCGCCAGAAGACCTCCGCGTCCATAGCTGCGGGGGTAGGTTGGCAAAGCACACTGTTACTCTGCCACATTGCCGACTCTTTAGCCAGGATTTCAGAGTTGTCAACTGGTATTTCCTGATAGTCCCAGGCAAAGGGAGCCCAGCCCTGGCGCTGAGCAGAGTCTAGCAGCCGTCTGTAAGCGATCTTCAGCTCCCATTCCTGAACGGCCAGAAAATCTATATCTTCCAGTGGTGGAAGTTTGGGTGTCCCAGACTGCAGGAAGCTTCCCACTGCTTTGCCACCAATGTAACGAAACATCCCACACTCCGCTTGAGTGCTTTTCGTCATATACCACTTCCTCCCAGTCTGAATCTAGATATCAGATATTCCCACCGCTATCAACGACAAACAAGATAAAATACTAGCTTGATTGCTGAACATGAACTATTTATTAGAACCAGAATACAGTCTTTATACACTTTTAACACAAGGGGTTAGATAACGAGGTAGGGCTGGCTCCTGGATTCTCCCCCTCCCCTCTAGCAACAACTTAGCAGACAACTATATAATTAGCATGTTAATTAACACAGCACTTAAGGCAGCCCAGGTGACCAGACAGTCCATCTCCAGAGGTCAATGTGATCAGCTCTTTCAATGATCATGCATTGTTCAGAATTAAACAAACTAAGAATAGTCTTTACATATATCCTGGGAGATATTGTGGATAAATATTACTGACCCATTTTAAATAATCCAGGACATATTTTCTCAGTCACCCTGTGCCAGGGGCGAGGTGCAAGGGGAGCTGACACAAGAGTTTCCCAACCTTTCCTAGGGATTCTGGGTTCCATGGGCCCTCCCGTCACAGCCCATAAATTGAGCTTCAGCCTGGTGTGGACCTACAACTATCACTGATATGGAAATGCCATTTTGTTTAATGCCCTGGGGGATTTAATGCCCTGGGGGATTCAGCATCTACCAAAACTGAAATATCAGTTTTGAATCAGTGGATTCGGTATATGACAAAAGAGATATAATTTTCTTAAAATGTAGTTATATACCATATATACTCGAGTATAAGCCGACCCGAATATAAGCCGAGGCACCTAATTTTACTACAAAAAACTGGGAAAACTTATTGACACGAGTATAAGCCTAGGGTGTCCATCTGCATGCCTCACTGTGCCTCACTTTTGCCTCACTGTGTCCATGTGCATGCCTCATTGTGTCCATGCCTCACTGTGCCCATGCCTCACTGTGTCCATGACTAGACTGACGTTTAACATTGGAGTCTATGGAAGGAGTGCCCGGATTTGAAAAATCGGTGCTCCCCGGCCGTAGGTTCCCCAGACAACAAACTTTGCACACTTGTAGAGGAGAAATAGGGCTACATGTGTGCCAAGTTTGGGGTCCAGGGAACCTACGGCCGTCCAGTACCGGGTCCCCAAATTCCAGGAGATCAGGCGCAAAAAGGTGACTCGAGTATAAGCCGAGGGGGGCATTTTCAGCACAAAAACTTATTTATTTGAAAATAGATTATGGTTCAAAACTAAAAAAAAATATTAATTTTTTTATTCAATGAATGTAATATATTACATTATATTCTTCCATATATCTCATTTGCAGCCACCAGACAATGAGATGGTGTTGGAGCACCTGCTGTGCTGTGAAATAGAACTCAATTCGTTTATGTAGACCTCTAAATAACTAAGAGAAGAAACATTCCCCCCTTGTATTATCTGACTTACTAATTAATAAGCAGGCTGCCAATAAATATTGAGGCTGTGCTAAGCTATTTTTAGCATGCTTTGCAGACAGAGTAAGTACCTCTCATCAAAATGTAAAATAAATACAATTAAATACAAATAATTATAATAAAAAAAAATGTCATGACAGCAATATATAAGGTGCCATTACTGATCTTTTGCTGCTTTGGTTCAAGTACCATGCGACTCACTGGCATATATATATATATATATATATATATATATATATATATATATATATATATATATACATACATACATACACAGTATCTCACAAAAGTGAGCACACCTCTCACATTTTTGTAAATATTTTATTATATCTTTTCATGTGACATTACTGAAGAAATGATACTTTGCTACAATGTAAAATAGTGAGTGTACCGCGTATACTCATATACTCACCATGCCTCTGAGCAAATACCTTACGGTGTCTACTTTCCAAAATGGGGTCATTTGGGGGGGGGGGGTTTGTGCCATCTGGACATTTCAGGGCTTCCCTAACTGTGATAGGTAGTGAGGAGTAAAATCACCATTTTACGCTCTTAGTAAGCCTGAAGGCGGTGATTGGTTTTTGGGATCCTGATAGGCTCCTAGTAAGTCTCAAACATGTGGTATCCCCGTACTCAAGAGAGGCAGCAGAATGTATTTTGGGGTGTAATTCCACATATGCCCATGGCATGATTGAGCAATATATCATTTAGTGACAACTTTGTGCAAAAAAAAAAAAAAAAGTTTGTAATTTTCCCGCAACTTATGGCAAAATATAAAATATTTCATGGACTCAACATGCCTCTCAGCAAATAGCTTGGGATGTCTACTTTCCAAAATGGGGTCATTTGGGGGGGGGGGGTTTGTGCTATCTTGGCATTTTATGGCCTTCGAAACTGTGATAGGTAGTGAGGAGTGAAATCGGTGCTTGATTTTCGGGTTCCTGTACGCGGCTAGGCTCCCAAAAAGTCTCACACATGTGAAATCCCCATACTCGGGAGAAGCAGAAGAATGTATTTTGGGGTGTAATTCCACATATAACCATGGCATGTGTGAGCAATATATCATTTAGTGACAACTTTGTGTAATCTTTTTTTTTTTTTTGTAATTTTTCAATCACTTGGGACACAAAAATAAAATATTCAATGGGCTCAACATGCCTCTCAGCAATTTCTTTGGGGTGTCACATTTCCAAAATTGGGTCATTTGGGGCGGGGGTGTTTGTACTGCCCTGCCATTTTAGCACCTCAAGAAATGAGATAGGCAGTCATAAACTAAAAGCTGCGTAAATTCCAGAAAATGTACCCTAGTTTGTAGACGCTCTAAGTTTTGCGCAAATTAATAAATATACGCTTATTGACATTTTTTTTACCAAAGACATGTGGCTGAATACATTTTGGCCTAAATGTATGACTAAAATTGAGTTTATTGGATTTGTATTATAACAAAAAGTAGAATATATAAAAAAAATTCTAAATATCTGTATTTTTCTATTTATATCGCAAAAAATAAAAATCACAGAGACAATTAAATACCATCAAAAGAAATCTCTATTTGTGGGAAAAAAAGGACGCAAATTTTGTTTGGGTACAACATTGCATGACCGCACTATTACCAGTTAAACCAGCGCAGTGCCAAATTGTAAAAAGTGCTCTGGTCATTGAGCAGCCAAATCTTCCGGGGCTGAAGTGGTTAAAGCCTAGGCCATCTTTATGTAGAGCAATAATTCTTTTTTTCAGATCCCCATGAGGTGCCATGTTGAACTTTCAGTGACCAGTATGAGAGCAAAAACATCAAAATTAACACACCTGCTCCCCATTCACACCTGAAACCTTGTAACACTAATGAGTCACATGACACCAGGGAGCAAATATGGCTAATTGGGCCCAATTTCAACATTTTCACTTAGGGGTGTACTCACTTTTGTTGCCAGCGGTTTAGACATTAATGGCTGTGTGTTAAGTTATTTTGAGGGGACAGCAAATTTACACTGTTATACAAGCTGTACACTCACTACTTTACATTGTAGCAAAGTGTCATTTCTTTAGTGTTGTCACATGAAAAGATATAATAAAGTATTTTCAAAAATGTGAGGGGTGTACTCACTTTTGTGAGATCTTGTACATAATTACTAATCTCTGCGATGTTGTTTTCGGCATGGAATGGAAAAATGTACCAAGACATTCTTGATAAAAAACTGCTGCCATCTACCAGGATGATGAAGATGAAATGAGGGCAGACATTTCAGCAAGATAATGATCCCAAACACAAAGCCAAGGAAACTCTCAAAAAATAAAGCTGCTGGAATGGCCCATCCAATCACCTGACTTGAATCCAATAGAAAATCTATGGAAAAGACTAAAGATCAGAGTTCATGGAACCTTCAAGATTTGAAGACCGTTTGTGTGGAAGAGTTGGCCAAAGTCACACCTGAGCAATGCATAGGACTTGTTTCTCCATACAGGAGGCATCTTGAAGCTGTCATTACCAATAAAGGATTTTGTACCAAGTATTAAATAAATTTCAGTTAGCGTGTTCAATATTTTTTCCCTGTGTCATTCCATTTTATTACACATAACTTAATTTCTGAACTTATTTGTTCTGGTGTCTTTGTATGTATGGATGCATGGGCTGTTACCGACATGTGATGACAATTTTATGTCAATAGCACCTTTCAAAATATATTTACCTAGACGAATTGTGGCTTGTTCCATACTTATTTTACCCACCATATATATATATTACAATACATATTGTCTGTCTTACAAATATAGTAAAAAAAAAAATGTAAAATCAGTTTACAGGTTAACAAGAAAATTAAGCTGAACTCCAGGCAAATAGTTAAAGCGGAGTTTCACCCTAAATATACACATAAGCTTATCCAGATCTATGGAGTACATACATATACATATGGCTATTACTATTACATTTTTTGTGGATTTAAATACCATGAATCAGGAGTATTTATTGAGACTTCCAGGTATCCCTCCCGCGGGAGTGGGCGTATCTTTTCTCTTCCCCAGCGCCCCAGTGTTTGCTGGGAGGTGTTCGCAATGTCTCCTGGGAGCACAGTGTCATGCTTCCCAGGAGACAATTCTCAACGCCGACCATCGAAATCTCGCGGGTTTTTACTTGTCGCGTGACTAGCATTCACCGCTTCCTGGAAGTATGTGCTTGTGGGCTTCACAATGCCCACAAGCAAAGTGGCAAATTCCTGCATTGTTTTTTATAAGTTTCTTTTTTCTAAGAAATCAGACGGGGGGATGATTCAAATCGTCAAACACGTGAGTACTAGGTTGCTAACTGAAACAACATTCAATGCAATGATAAAAAAAAAAATGATGGACCGCGGAACCTCCTTTTTAAATACACTATTAGGTCTCATACATACTTGGTGCTAAAAATGCCACTTTAACAGGCGTTTGACTTTTTTTTCTGCCTTCAAAGTTAGTCTATCTGTCCATGCACGTTTACAGGCATTTAGAGGCAGAAAAAAAATCATTGCCAGTGTGTTCAGGAGCACATAAACTCATGCTAACGCTAGGCGTTTAGCGCTTAAGCATTACTTCAATACCCAGAATAAATTATTATTCTGGCCCAGGGCTGATCCGCCCTATACGCAGACTACGCAAGCTGCGTAGGGCCCCGAGTAATACTTGGGGCCCCGCCACCGCCGCCGCTAGAGGTCCGCTAGAGGTCCGCCATTTTCCTGAAGACCAGAACTAGAAGGGAGCCTGCTGAAATAGGAAATAGAGCTTCGGCGCCGCCCACCCCCACCCCCGGTCTGTCTGTCATTTGTGACCTGTTGTAGAAAGGGGGCGGGGTGGGCGGTGCCGCAGCTCCATTTCTATATTGTAGCCGGCCGGCTCCGCCCCTAATTTGTTCCCCCTCGCCTCTCGCCTTCAGTTATGGTGGAGAAGGGCTCCAAGGGAGGGGGGGGGACACCTGAGATGCAAGGAGACACTCCGCTGGGGACACCTGAAATGTAAGGAGGCACTCCGCTGGGGACACCTGAAATGTAAGGAGGCACTCTGCTGGGACACCTGAAATGTAAGGAGGCACTCCGCTGGGGACACCTAAGATGTAAGGAGACACTCCGCTGAGGACACCTGAAATGTAAGGAGGCACTCCGCTGGGGACACTTGAGATGTAAGGAGACACTCCGCTGAGGAAACCTGAAATGTAAGGAGGCACTCCGCTGGGGACACCTGAGATGTAAGGAGAAACTCCGCTGGGGACACCTGAAATGTAAGGAGGCACTCCGCTGGGGACACCTGAGATGTAAGGATGCACTCAGCTGGGGACACCTGAGATGTAAGGAAGCACTCCGCTGGGGACACCTGAGATGTAAGGAAGCACTTCGCTGGGGACACCTGAGATGTAAGGAAACACTCCGCTGGGGACACCTGAAATGTAAGGAGGCAGTCCGCTGGGGACACCTGAGATGTAAGGAGACACTCCGCTGAGGAAACCTGAAATGTAAGGAGGCACTCTGCTGGGGACACCTGAGATGTAAGGAGACACTCCGCTGAGGACACCTGAAATGTAAGGAAGGCACTCCGCTGGGGACACCTGAGATGTAAGGAGACACTCCGCTGCGGACACCTGAGATGTAAGGAAGCACTCCAGTGGGGACACCTGAACTGTAAGGAAGCCCTCCGCTGGAGACACCTGAAATGTAGGAAGGCACTCCGCTGGGGACACCTGAAATGTAAGGAAGCACTCGGCTGGGGACACCTGAAATGTAAGGAAGCACTCCGCTGGGGACACCTGAAATGTAGGAAGGCACTCCGCTGGGGACACCTGAAATGTAAGGAGGCACTCCGCCTACGGACACCTGAGATGTACGGACGCACTCAGCTGGGAACACCTGAGATGTAAGGAAGCACTCCGCTGGGGACACCTGAGATGTAAAGAAGCACTTCGCTGGGGACACCTGAGATGTAAGGAAGCACTCCGCTGGGAACACCTGAGATGTAAAGAAGCACTTCGCTGGGGACACCTGAGATGTAAGGAAGCACTCCACTGGGGACACCTGAGATGTAAGGAAGCACTCCGCTGGGGACACATAAAAAGTAAGGAGGCACTCCGCTGAGGACACCTGAAATGTAGGAAGGCACTCCGCTGGGGACACCTGAAATGTAAGGAAGCACTCCGCTGGGGACACCTGAGATGTAAGGAAGCACTCCGCTGGGGACACCTGAAATGTAAGGAGGCACTCCGCTGGCTGGGGACACCTGAGATGTAAGGAAGCATTCCGCTGGGGACACCTGAGATGTAAGGAGGCACTCTGCTGGGGACACCTGAGATGTAAGGAAGAACTCGCTGGGGACACCTGAGATGTAAGGAAGCACTCCACTGGGGACACCTTAGATGTAAGGAGACACTCCGCTGGGGACACCTGAAATGTAAGGAAGCCCTCCGCTGGAGACACCTGAAATGTAGGAAGGCACTCCGCTGGGGACACCTGAAATGTAAGGAAGCACTCCGCTGGGGACACCTGAAATGTAAGGAGGCACTCCGCTGGGGACACCTGAAATGTAAGGAGACACTACGCTGGGGACACCTGAGATGTAAGGAAGCACTCTGCTGGGGACACCTGAAATGTAAGGAAGCCCTCCGCTGGGGACACCTGAAATGTAAAGAAGCCCTCCGCTGGGGACACCTGAGATGTAAGGAAGCACTCCGCTGGGGACACCTGAAATGTAAGGAGGCACTCCGCTGGGGACACCTGAAATGTAAGGAGGCACTCCGCTGGCTGGGGACACCTGAGATGTAAGCAAGCACTCCGCTGGGGACACCTGAGATGTAAGGAAGCACTCCACTGGGGACACCTGAAATGTAAGGAGACACTCCGCTGGGGACACCTGAGATGTAAGGAAGCACTCCGCTGGGGACACCTGAACTGTAAGGAAGCCCTCCGCTGGAGACACCTGAAATGTAGGAAGGCACTCCACTGGGGACACCTGAAATGTAAGGAAGCACTCGGCTGAGGACACCTGAAACGTAAGGAAGCACTCCGCTGGGGACACCTGAAATGTAGGAAGGCACTCCGCTGGGGACACCTGAAATGTAAGGAAGCACTCCCCTGGGGACACCTAAAATGTAGGAAGGCACTCTGCTGGGGACACCTCAAATGTAGGATGGCACTTCGCTGGGGACACCTGAAATGTAAGGAAGCACTCCGCTGGGGACACCTGAGATGTAAGGAAGCACTCCGCTGGCTGGGGACAGTGACATCAGAGCTCCCACTGATTCTGATTCTGCATTATGGTGAGTTGAATGATTTCATTTTATATTACAATGTAATAATAGAAATAATGCGCGTCAATCATCCTGACACCATAACAACTATGGTGCCGGGATGATTGAATTGATAACACCAGGTGTTTGGAGTATCTTTATCTGCTGATTGTTAAACTTTCTGGAATACACATTTCTATTGTGTTGTAGGATCTGGGCCTGCTGTCCCTCCATCCCTCTTTTTTTTACTTCCTCTCTCTCTCTCTCTTCCTTTCTTTCTCCCTCCATCCCTTGTTCATCTCAGACTCTAACCACACCCCTTTGAGTCACGCCCCTTTAAGCCACGCCCAATAGTATGCTTAAACCACACCCATTATTCACGGGTCAGGTAGAGGGCCCCATAGCAGAATTTTGCTTAGGGCCCCAGGGAGGTCAGGATTGGCACTGTTCTGCCCTATGAAATGAATTAACTGCTAAGCGATTGACACGCCTAAATACACAAAAATACACTTAATTTTATAAACTTTAGGTGTCTTTTTGAAGTTGCTTTTCTCCCGCCAGGAGAGGTGTACATGAGCAGTGGCGTAGCATGATTTGTCAGCGCCCGGGCAAGGTAAGTAATTTGCGCCCCCTAACCTGTGGACTTTTCGCACTCCGAGTCCCTTCCCTTCCTACAATAGTACTGACCTACCTGATTCCTATACTGACCACTACACTAACCTCTACACTGACCTACATAATTCCTACACTGACAACTACACAGACCTACCTGATTCCTATACTGACCACTACACTATACAATACACTGACCACTACACTATACAATACACTGACCACTACACTATACAATACAATGACCTATCTCATTCCTATACTGACCCTTACACTAACCTACCTGATTCCTACATCAACCACTACACTACACTGACCTACCCGATTCCTATACTGACCACTACACTATACAATACACTGACCACTACACACCACACTGACCTATCTCATTCCTATACTGAACCTTACACTAACCTACCTGATTCCTACATCGACCACTACACTACACTGACCTACCTGATTCCTATACTGACCATTACACTATACAATACACTACACTGCACAATACACACCACACTAACCTACCTGATTCCTATACTGACAACTAAACTACACTGACCTACCTGATTCCTATACTGACCACTATACAAACTACACAATACACTACCCACAGACCACTACACAATACACACTGACCGCTACACAATACTCTAACCACAGACCAATACACACCACACTACACAATACACCACACTGACCACTTCACTAACCTACCTGATTCCTATACTAACCACTACACAATACACTACACAAACTACACTATCCACTACACAATACTCTACCCACAGACCGCTACACAATACTCTACCCACAGACCGCTACACACCACACAATACACCACACTAACCTACCTGATTCCTATACTGACCACTACACAAACTACACAATACATTATCCACAGACCGCTACACAATACACACTGACCGCTACACAATACACACTGACTGCTACACTAACCTACCTGACTCCTATAGTGACCACTACACTACACAAACTACACAATACACTACACTACCCACTACACTACACAATACACATAGACCGCTACACATTACTCTACCCACAGACCAATATACACCACACTGACCACTACACTACACTAACCTACCTGACTCCTATACTGACCACTACACAAACTACACTATCCACTACACAATACACTACCCACAGACCGCTACACAATACACACTGACCGCTACACAATACTCTACCCACAGACCGCTACACACCAAACACACCACACTAACCTACCTGATTCCTATACTGATCACTACACAAACTACACAATACAATAAATACTGACCGCTACACAATACACACTGACCGCTACATAATACACACTGATTTACACAATACACACTGACCGATACACTAACCTACCTGACTCCTATACTGACCACTACACTACAAGAACTACACAATAACACTACACTATACAATACACACAGACCGCTACACAATACTCTACGCAGCCTGCAAATTATTATTCCTGCAGCAGTAGGAGGGGGGCGGGGGTTGGAGGGGGCTTTTGGCATGTAACTGTACTTAGGCCCGCAGGCATGATGCTGCGTGTGTGCTGGCTGGCAATGGCATTAACAACACCTGGCATGGCGGTGCGGTGGCGTGACTCTCCCTAACTGCAGTGCTGCTGACCGGCAGCTGCTCCCATGATCTGAGATGGCTCCCTGCCTCCCTCACAGGCTCACTCGTGACTCACCTCCGTTTTTTGTTGTCTATCGATCAGATTGGGAATGATTCCCACTCAGTCCCAGATGAAGTCCCACTGCACTTCCTTTCCTTCCAGATCCGGCGCGGTCAGGACTCAGGAGGAAGGGTGGAAGAGAAGAAGGTGGCGGCTTAAGGACTGGCCAGCCTGCCGCAGCACATGACCACATTCGCCCAATCACAGGGCGCAAAATGGCGGCCGGGGTTCCGGTGACACAGTTAATGGAATTTCACAGAATTTCGAAAAGTGACACAAACTGGTGTGGGATTTCGCCCCCCCCAATGTTGCGCCTGAGGCCACGGCCCCCCTGCCCCCCCACGCTATGCCACTGTACATGAGGCCTTAGGAGCCCCCTTACCTGCCATAGGATTGGCACTACAGTCCATGCCATTCTTAGCTATACATAGCTATGTAGATGGTACACTTAGCCTAGTGACCTGACTTGCCTCTGCTGTAGTTGAAGCTAAACTCCAGGCAAAACAAATATTGTCTAAATAAGAGAAGCATGTGCATTCATGATTGAAAGTTTGGGCCTTATGTGCGTTTCTTGCAGATCTGTGCATTAATCCAGCATGAAACAACCCCTGTACTATGTTTCTGTGTAAAGGTTTCCTGTAATGCAGACTAGTCCCTGTTTCTCTCTCTCCTTATACAGGGTGTCAGGTCTTATATCTTCCCCTCCCATAGTCTTCTGCAGGCATTCTAGTGGATGGACCTGCTGGGTCCAATCCACAGCTCTGCTCTCTGTGCAGGCTTCATACAGCTCCATGATGATGTCACTGCTACTTTTACAAAGGTATAATTGGGACTGTAAATGCATTTGGCACATGCACAGTGGATTATATCCTTTGTGTCTATTGGAGAATATATTTGGATTGAAATTTTTATGGCTAAAGTTCAGCTTTAATCAACAAAGCTAAGTCACCTCCTTGCCTTCATCCTTTGATCAGATAATGAAAAAGCATCCATAAACAGATGGTGTCATCCCTTTTCTCTTTCCTCCAGTCAGCATACTCCTTGTTAGCACATATGCCTACACATAGGCTTGAGCACAGGGTGTGCCAGATGTGCCTGGGTACACCCTAATCACCCCATGTGGTGCAGATTTCCCCTGTTTATACCCCTGATGTTTCACCAAAGCCCCCTAATGGGGCTCCTAAAATGTAAAAAATAAATAAATGAATAAAATGATAAAAAATGAAATAATAAAAACTACTGACACCACTGCCCTACTGACACCACCCACTGCCCTACTGACACTGCCCATTGCTCTACTGACACTGTGAGTATATGTGTTTGAGCTTTGGGGTGCACACCCTAATGCCATA
This sequence comes from Rana muscosa, assembly GCA_029206835.1. Classification (NCBI taxonomy): domain Eukaryota; kingdom Metazoa; phylum Chordata; class Amphibia; order Anura; family Ranidae; genus Rana; species Rana muscosa. The sequence continues at coordinate 192,297,720 of CM055123.1, forward strand.
GGCTGTGCACACCTATGTGCCTACAGGATACCTGATTGGCCCTAAGTGCTGTCCCTTCCTCTTCTAGTCTCAATAATGCTGTAAAGGGGATTACAAAATGCTAAAATTAAATTAAGGTATTTACACTAGTTGCAATCAAGATATTTTAAATACCTAACTGCATTGAAGTGTGTTTATTATGTCTGGTTGGAGTTCAGCTTTAAGAAAATAATCCTTACCCTTTTTGTGTGGCAAGCTTTTCTGTAGGAAATGTTGTAGCGCAGTTTGTCTTTGTTGCATAGAGAATTAAGGATTAGTAAGGAGACATCTTTCTGTAGGTTACATATCTTGTGACACAGCAAAACAAATAGTGCTTCCATCACTTCAAAGGCTAACGCATTTATCATAAGTGTCCTCATTCTTCATGTTTTCTCCATGTAGATAATGATTCACTAAAAAAAATTGTTGGAGAGAGCTACGGAGGTGTATATTAGACACTGGCATACAGCTGAGATAACATAGATATGTAAACCAGGGACGTACAGTCAGGGGAGGCAGGTGAGGCATGAACATAAAAAACAAAAAAAAACACACAAAAAAAAAAACGATCGAGCTTCGAGGGTCGTAGCTTGGCGACCTGGGGTCACAGAGACCCCAAATTTGGGAGATGGGTAGCTGAAGTCAAAATTTGGGGCTCCTAAGACCTATGGTTCCGGAGATACGGGGCTCCTTGTAGAAGCTACATACAGATGGGCCAGTTTAAATACAAGCTGACAAACTCTGTTTGCAGCAGACTGAAAGGATGAGCTCAAAGTGCCTCTCACTTCTTGTCAGAGGCACTGAGCTCAATGGACAGCTTGGAGTCTTGGACCAATGGTAACGTACAATAAAAATGCTGCAGTGCAGGCACGCCTCTCACTGCAGTGTCATACAAGGGGGCATGTGTCTAAAAGACACATGCTCCCTTCCAGCCCAGCCCTCGTAACTACAAGGAAAAAATATGGGTTTATGAGTATAAGATTTACTTATAATTCCATGTTTTTCTCACACAGTTAAGAGGGAGAATGAGAATCTGCTGCTGTTGAAAAGGTACTGTTTTAATCAACTACAGTGCGGATCGAAAGTTTGGGCACCCCAGGTAAAAATGTGTATTAATGTGCATAACGAAGCCAATGAAAGATGGAAAAATCTCCAAATGGCATCAAATTACAGATTAGACATTCTTATAATATGTCAAAAAAAGTTAGATTTTATTTCCATCATTTACACTTTCAAAATTACAGAAAACAAAAAAATTACGTCTGCAAAAGTTTGGGCACCCTGCAGAGTTAATATCTTGTACTGCCCCCTTGGCAAGTATCACAGCTTGTAAACGCTCTTTGTAGCCAGCCAAGAGTCTTTCAATTGTTGTTTGAGGTATCTTTGCCCATTCTTCCTTACAAAAGTCTTCCAGTTCTTTGAGATTTCTGGGCTGTCTGTCACGCACTGCTCTTTTAAGGTCTATTCATAGGTTTTCAATAATGTTGAGGTCAGGAGATTGTGAAGGCCATGGCAAAACCTTCAGTTTACGCCTCTTGATGTAATACCCCATGGATTTTGAGGTGTGTTTAGGATCATTATCCATTTGTAGAAGCCATCCTCTCTTTAACTTCAGCTTTTTCACAGATGGCATCAAGTTACCATCCAAAATTTGCTGAAATTTTATTGAATCCATTTTTCCTTCTACTCGTGAAATGTTCCCTGTGCCACTGGCTGCAATACAACCCCAAAGCATGATTGATCCACCCCCATGCTTAACAGTTGGACAGAGGTTCTTTTCATTAAATTCTGTGCCCTTTCTTCTCCAAACGTACCTTTGCTCATTCCGGCCAAAAAGTTATATTTTAACCTCATCGGTCCACAGAACTTGTTTCCAAAATGCCTCAGGCTTGTCTATATGTTCATTTGCAAAGTTCAAATGCTGATTTTTGTGGTGAGGACGTAGAAGAGGTTTTCTTCTGATGACTCTTCCATGAAGACCATATTTGTACAAGTATCTCTTTATAGTGGAATAGTGTACCACAACTCCAGTGTCTGCCAGATCTTTCTGGAGGGATCGTGCAGTCAAACGTGGGTTTTGAATTGCTTTTCTCACAATCCTGCGAGCTGTTCTGTCTGATATTTTTCTTGGTCTTCCAGATCTTGCTTTAACTTCCACTGTTCCTGATGACTGCCATTTCTTAATTACATTCCGAACAGAGGATATTGACATCTGAAAACGCTTTGCTATCTTCTTATAGCCTTCTCCAGCTTTGTGAGCGTCAACTATTTTCAGTTTCAGTTTTATAGACAACTGCTTAGAAGAACCCATGGTGCTGATTGTTGGGGCAAGGTCAGATGAGTCTGGCCATTTAAAACCTTTGAGATTGACATCACCTGGTCTTCCCAGACGATGATTGAGAACAATCCATGACACTGGCAGGTCTCAGCTTTTCAAAAGGGGCAGTGCATGCTATAAATTCTGCCGGGTGCCCAAACTTTTGCAGATGCCATTTTTTTGTTTTCTGTAATTCTGAAAGTATAAATGATGGAAATAAAATCTAACATTTTTTGACATATAAGAATGTCTAATCTGTAATTTGATGCCATTTGGAGGTTTTTCCATCTTTCTTTCCTTGGCTTCGTTATGCACATTAATACACATTTTTACCTGGGGTGCCCAAACTTTCGATCCCCACTGTAAATCATATATTATTATGCTATATGTTATAACATAATAATTTATTATTTATCTATTTACGATTAAATTACTGGTTGGAAGTTATAACTTCAAACTTCACTAATTTGTCCGTTAAGCCAACTGCTTGAGTACAGTTTTTGAAAATATAGTAAATTTCCTTAAAAAGAATATATAATAATTATTTGTATATTACTTACTTATGGTAATTAACCCCTTGCCACCCAGGCCAATTCTGACGCTTTCCTACATGTAAAAATTATAATTTTTTTGCTAGAACATTACTCAAAAACCCCAAACGTTATATATATATATATATATATATATATATATATATATACAGTGGAACTTCGGATTGCGAGTAATGCGGTTAACGAGCGTTTCGCAATACGAGCACTGTATTTTTAAAAATCGTAACTCGGTTTGCGAGTGTTGTCTCGCAAAATGAGCACGATTCAGGCCAAAGCGGTGTGCAGTACCGCGTTTGGCCTGAGGTGGGGAGGCGCTGGAGGCGAGCAGAGCCGAACATAGCCGATCGCAGCCGAACAGCGCCGTTCAGAAAAGCACGGAAAGGCCCGAGGACAGCACGGCAAATCTAGGGAACAAAGTCTTTCCGAGGTTTGCCGAGGTCAGCCGAGGTGTCCTCGGGCCTTTTCGGCCGCTTCCAAGGCTTTCCGGCGCCCCCGCCTCTGGCCACATGCGGTATTGCATGCCATTAAAGTCAATGCGGAACAAATTATTTTAGTTTCCATTGACTTCAAAGGGGAAACTCGCTTTGATATGCAAGTACTTTGGATTACGAGCATTCTCCTGGAACGGATTATGCTCGTAATCCGAGGTTCCACTGTATATATTTTTTTTAGCAGACACCCTAGAGAATAAAATGGTGGTCATTGCAACATTTTATGTCACGTGGTATTTGCGCAGCAATTTTTTTAAACGCAATTTTTTTTTTTTTAAAAGAACTGTGCCATGAATAAGAAAAAAACCCAAAAAAAACGAAAGTTAGCCCAATTTTTTTGTATAATGTGAAAGATGATGTTACATCAAGTAAATAGATATCTAACATGTCACGCTTTAAAATTGCGCACACTTGTGGAATGGCACCAAACTACAGTACTTAAAAATCTTCATAGGCGATGCTATAAAAATGTGTACAGGTTACATGTTTAGAGTTACAGAGGTCTAGTGCTAGAGTTATTGCTCTCGCTCTAACGATCGCGGCGTATATAACCTGTGTGTATCTGTGTGTAATACTAGCCAGTGCCTCACCAGCCACTGACCTCACCGCATGTCCCTGATGTAAACAGTATTAAAAAAAAAATAATACTACTACTAATAATAATGAAAATAAGAATAATGATCATCATATGCTCTACATTAAATAAATCTTTGAACAAAAGCCTTTAAGGCAGAATTACTAAGTGCAATAGAGGATGCAGGTTTAAACAGCCTTACTATATGTCTTTTGAAAAGAAAAATAAAGTATTCAAGTGTTACTAAACCCAGGACTCTGCATTCACTATATTTGGTCTCCCACAGTACACAAAACATGGAAATGCAATTATTTTAGCAAATATAAACTGCTAAATACCTTTTCTCATCGGCAGTTAGAGCAGTCTTGTGACCCCTATAAGTGTCTGGTTAAAGCTTGTAGGAGGAGTTTTCATTCTAATCTGACCCTTGACCCTTTGTTTGAACAATGCTGATAGGCCCTGTGCTGATCACATTCACCCTTCCATAAAAAAAAAAAACCTCTAGCAATGCACACCAAACTGAGCATGTGCTCCAAAGGCTCTGTCTTATCAGGAGATGGTTAGCGGACAGTGGAAGAAGGGGAGGATCAGAGAAGACAGGATCAAACAGCCTTTTTACACAATGCAGAGGATTAACCCCTTAGGTTCCACAGCGAGTATAACAAGCATGCTTTACTGCATATACAGACTGATTTTACTGTTGTGGGTTTAGTAACACTTTACCACCTCAATACAGGGCACTTTCACCCCCTTCCTGCCCAGGCCATTTTTCAGCTTTCAGCACTGTCGCACTTTGAATGACAATTGCGTGGTCATGCAACACTGTACCCAAATGAATTGGGTGAAAGCAGCATCTTTGGGGCAGTGAAATGAATGAGCACCGCTGCCGAAGCGCCTTCAAAACGCTTCGGCAGTGGCGCTACACGGGTGTTATTAACCCTTTCTTCAGCCGCTAGCAGGGGTTAAAAGCCCCCCGGCTAGCGGCCGAAAAGCGGCGCTAAAACTACGGTAAAGCGCCGCTAAAACTAGCAGAGCTTTACCGCTAATGCGACAGGCGGCTCAGTGTGAAAGGGCTCTAATGGGCACTGATAGGTGGCACTAGTGAGCACTGACAGGTGGCACTGATGGGCGGCACTGGTGGGCACTGATAGGTGGCACTGATGGGCACTGATTGGCGGAACTGGTGGGCACTGATAGGTGGAACGGATAGGTGGCACTGATGGGCACGGATAGATGGCACTGATGGGTGGCACTGATGGGCAGCACTGATGAACAAGCACCAATGGGCACTGAAAGGCAAATGGCTGGTGTCACTAATGGACACTGATTGGTGTCACTGATCTGCACTTATTGGTGTCATTGATGGGCACTGATTAGTGGCACTGGTTGGTGGCACTGATTGGTGGCACTGATGGGCACTGGGGGGCATTACTGTAATCAGGGCACTGATGATCAGTGCCCTGATTACCTGTCTGGGTGTCCCCTGCGAGGAGATGCCACTGATCAGCTCTCCTCACCACACACTCTGTCAGTATGAGGCGATAAGAGCCGATTACTGGCACTTCTGCATTTACATATGACTGGCTGTGATTGGACACAGGCGATCGCATGGTTAACCACTTAAGCCCCGGACCATATTGCTGCTTAATGACCAGGCCACTTTTTGCGATTCGGCACTGCGTCGCTTTAACTGACAATTGTGCGGTCGTGCAACGTGGCTCCCAAACAAAATTGACGTCCTTTTTTCCCACAAATAGAGCTTTCTTTTGGTGGTATTTGATCACCTCTGCGGTTTTTATTTTTTGCGCTATAAGCAAAAATAGAGTGACAATTTTGAAAAAAAATCTATATTTTTTACTTTTTGCTATAATAAATATCCCCCAAAAATATATAAAATATTTTTTTTTCCCTCAGTTTAGGCCAATACATATTCTTCTACATACCGTATTTATCGGCGTATAACACGGACAGGCGTATAACACGCACCCTAACTTTAAGAGGGAAGTTTCAGGAAAAAACCTTTTCACAGCTCCCTGCGTATAACACGCAGGCACAGTTTACTCTCTATTTTCAGGGTAAAAAGTGAGTGTTATACGCCAATAAATACAGTATTTTTTGGTAAAAAAAAAATCGCAATAAGCGTTTATTGATCGTTTGCGCAAAAGTTATAGCTTCTACAAAATAGGGGACTGTTTTATGGCATTTTTATTAATAATTTTTTTTACTAGTTATGGCGGCGATCAGCAATTTTTATCGTGACTGCGACATTATGGTGAACACATCGGACACTTTTGACACTATTTTGGGACCATTGTCATTTTTACAGCGATCAGTGCTATAAAAATGCACTGATTACTGTAAAAATTACACTGGCAGTGAAGGGGTTAACCACTAGGTGGCGCTGTAGGGGTTAAGTGTGCCCTAGTGAGTGATTCTTACTGTGAGGGAAACGGTCATCAGTGACAGTGTCACTAGACAGAATTCCCCTGTTCTGCTCTTGCCAACCGCAATCGCGGGACTCCCGGGAACATCGAGTTCCCGGGACCCGCGCCCGCACTCGCGAGGCACGCAGCGGGTGCGTGCCCGCTGGGCGGCAGATTTAAAGGAACGTACCTGTACGCCAATCTGCCTGCGCGTGCCATTCTGCCGACGTACATCGGCGTGCGCCGGTCGGCAAGTGGTTAAAGAGCCACGTCATTGGCTCTTTACAAAGATTGGGGTAGCACCATGTCCTAGCAACACAGCATGGCTGTGATCAACACGCTGCATGCCCCCCCCCCCCATATGACATCTAACCAGAACGAGAGCCGCACCGCTCCTCTGTCATTTGACGGTGGGTGGGCGTTCGGCAAGTGGTTAAAGCAATTAGGTCTGGATCGCTTGTGGCCCCGATTCCTAAAGGGATATTCAATATTTTATATTAAAAAAAAAACATATTGCAAAAGTAACAAATTTAAATGTATTATTTTGTTGCATTGACGCTTACAAAGCATTGCAACTGTGATTAGTGGATCATGGGTGCAATGCACAGGCTTCTGCAGGCTCTTCCTTTGGTTCTGAAGCTGAAGGAAGTGAACAATTTACTGCGAGTGTGGTGACATTACAGCACATGTATTCCAATTAGACGTACAAGCCCCTCTACCTCAGTAGATGATGGGACTTGTAGTTTTTCCATTCACAGATCCAGTGAAAAGATCTGTGAAAGGATGAAGCGACTGTATGGGTGGAGTCATGCACAGCCTTGCCAAATTAAATAATATACAGTATGAGGGTGTATGTATGTATGAGGGTGGGGGTCTGCAGAATGGCACTATGTTCCATGTTACCCACTAAATTAGGGTGTAAGATGACACATGGTATGAAAGGTGGAATTAGCCTTTAAATGTTAAAGCTGAACTTCGATTAAATATTTAAATGCACCAATAATTATAGTATTAAAGAGAAATAATAGTGTGCTTATTCAATAAATTAATAAACAATAAAGTTTATTATAATACACCAAGTGAATAAGTTACTAATGAATAAAGTTGAAAAAGAATATCTAAAGTCCATATGCAATTGTCCAAGAGCAAAAAATTATATATTAATCAGGATGACTAATCAATCCATATCTTGATAGAGGGGAAAAAGCCATCAATCCAACAACGAAAAGGATCAGGGAACCATGAGGAAGTCACGTGACCAGTGATGAAACGCGTCAGTCGGAGCCTTGTGACGTCACTTCTGGTGTCCATCGAGAACGGAAGTGTGGTATAGGAGGTGAGTGTGTCACTACTCCTATCTCCACTCCAGATGTTATCTTACTTTTATGTAATATTTAATAAATTTGTTATTTTCATTGGCAATATTGCACTATGGGTGTCTTTTATCTCTCTGAGTGACGCTTACGTAAGAGGCATGTTATTGGAGCGAGCCCGCACAGACCTGTTGGAATTTACAGTGGAGATCTGGTGTTGCTCTGATCCTACGATTATTTCTGGAGCAGCTTATAAAAAAGGAGCTGCGCTAATAGAATATACACAGGTGAAATTATGAAAAACACTTAGAAAACACGTAAACCATCACAATATTGAGCATAATTAGTCCAATAAGCAGTGTAAATATGCCTTGATAGTTGAAATCAGTGAGAATATCACAAAAGACACCACAACAGACGTGTGCACCTCCATCACACAGAGTGCGTGCCTACCAGAAGGCAAGCATAACACGGGGCAGCGTTTGGCTTAGTACTGGAGGGTGTCTTCACAGACGTACCAGCTGGGTTCCCATCAGCTATCTATTGAGCTTTATTTGGCCTCTTGGTCATACCTGGAGGTGAGTGGCCAATCTTTACATTTATTGGTGGTGTTTTCTTTCCCTGATCCCTTTAGTTGTCGGATTGATGGTTATTTCCCCTCTATCAAGATATGGACTCATTAGTCATCCTGATTATTATATAATTTTTTGCACTTGGCTAATTTTTTGCACTTTGTGCATTTAATTATTATTTTGCATTTGGACTTTAGATATTCTTTTTCAACTGTATTCATTAGTTACTTATTCACTTGTTGTTATCAACTTTATTGTTTATTAAATTATTGAATAAACGCACCATTATTTCTCTTTATTACATGTATGTTAGTGTTTTGAGTGCACTTTTAAGTAGTTGAAGCTGTTCACACTTACTATATATTTTTTTACTATACTGCTACAATTTTTTACTATACTACTACAATTTTTTACTATACTACTACAATTTTTTTGAGGTTTCACATAGCAGTCACAATAATTACAGTATATATTCATTAACTAAGTATTCAGTAAAGTATTAAAGTGTAACTAAAGGCAAAACTTTTTTTTTAGTTTAGAATAGAGTGGAGAGGGATTAGAACGCTTGCCAGTTTTTATTGATGTTTGTGCCCCTATTAAGGAGATTTACCTTCTCTAGTTGTCCTGTTTACCATTAACATTGAAAATTTCACATTTTGGGTTGTCCCCAGAAAAGTAATAGAGGGGAAATCTTCCAATGGTGACACTAGTTTTGGTGACCTGGAAGTCCCAGAGGAATTCTCCTAATTTGCAGGGATTTTCTCTCACTTCCTGTTTGGCTATGGAACAGGAAGTGAAGGGAAATCTCCGCAATGGGGCACAGATGATGAAAAAATTATCTAACAGGGGTTATAACCCCTCCTTACTCTATCCAAAAAAAAAAAATGTTTGCCCATAGTTCAACTTTAATGCAGCATCTCGCAGGGCCTGCAGATGCTTGTGTTCATCTTCAAATAAATTCCTGTGTAGTCCCTATGTAGTCCCTTGGATCATTGGCTAAGGGTGTACATAGAGCTTTAACTTTTATCAAGTCAATATTATAGCCCAACTTCGGAATGATAAAAAAAAACTTGCAGTTATCCCCCCCCCCCTTTCCTTTAGGCTGTGAGTGGTTGTTCTATGTAATTGTGCCTATGAATAAGGTCATTTGACTCTCCCCTTAAAATGTATATAACCAAGGAACAAAAAATTTAAGATATTGCATGCAGCTTACCAGCACTAAGGTGTGGCTACTGTGTAAGTTTTATATTTTAAGGCTTTTTTTCCAATATTTTTACCCTTGTATTCTACTATTAACACAATTTCTGTCCTGGTGCAACAGACATCTTCAGGGGATTGTGGAGGTGGTGGAGTCAGTTGTATCCTGAGGGATGGCCCCTAATTGGATGATTTCTGCGCTGTTGATCTCTTATCATTTAGAGATCATTACTGTTTGGTAAGGGAACTGGCACAATTGTATGTGAGGTGGTTAGAGATTCTTGCACGTGGACTTTCATCATTTGCAAGATTTCACATTTGCCATTTTATATATTTGAAACACATTGTTTATTATGGTTTAATATGAGTTAACCTTATTTTTTCACATACATATTTTTGTATTGATCACTACAGAGATAGTGGTTTTGTGCAGCTTTTAGAGTTATTAAATCAATGGTATACAGTGCATCTGGAAAGTATTCATGGTGCTTTACTTTTTTCACATTTTGTTATGTTACAGCCTTTTTCCAAAATGGATTAAATTAATTATTTTCCTCAAAATTCTACAAAAAATACCCCATAATGGCAACGTGAAAGAAGCCACTCCTGTGTTATCATGGCTGTGTGCTTAGAGTCATTTTCCTATTTGAAGATGAATCTTCGCTCCAGTCTGAGGTCCAGAGCACTCTGAAGCAGGTTTTCATTAAGGATGTCTCTGTACATTGCTGCATTCATTTTTCTCTTGATCCTAACTAGTCTCCCAGTTCCTGAAAAACATCCCCACAGCATGATGCTGCCACCACCATGCTTCACTGTAGGGATGGTATTGGCTAGGTGATGAGCAGTGCCTTGTTTCCTCCAGACATGCTGCTTGCCATTCAGGACAAAGAGTTCAATCTTTGTTTCATAAGACCAAAGAATTTTTGTTTCCCATGGTCTGAGAGTCCTTCAGGTGCCTTTTACTGGGGAGTGGCTTCCGTCTGTTCCACTCTACCATACAGGCCTGATTAGTGGAGTGCTGTAGAGATGGTTGTTCTTTTGAAAGGTTCTCCTCTCTCCACAGAGAAATGCTGGAGCTCTGTCAGAGTGACCATCTGACTAAGGCCCTTCTCCCTCGATCGCTCAGTTTGGCCAGGCGACCCGCTCTAGGAAGAGTCCTGGTGGTTCCAAACTTCATTCATTTACGGATGATGGAAGCCACTTTGCTCATTGGGACCTTCAATGCTGCAAAAAAATTCTGTACCATTTCTCAGATCTGTATCTCAATGCAATCCTGTCTCCAAGGTCTACAGCCAATTCCTTGAATTTTATAGCTTGGTTTGTGCTCTGACATGCACTGTTAACTGTGGGACCTCAAATAGAAAGGTGTGTGCCTTTCCAAATCATGTCCAATCAACTGAATTTACCACAGGTGGACTCCAAACAAGTTGTAGAGACATCACATCAGTGGAAACAGGATGCACCTCAATTTTGAGTGTCATGGCAAAGGCTGTAAATTCTTACAAAAGATTTTAACTTCTTTCACGTTGTCATTATTATTAGAATTTTGATGAAAATAATTCATTTCATCCATTTTGGAAAAAGGCTGTAACATAACAAAATGTGGAAAAAGCGAAGTGCTGTGAATACTTTCTGGCTGCACTGTATCTAGCAGACCTAAAGGAAGCAAATACGAGAAGTTTATTGTTAGGGTTTATATACACTTTAATAGTATACTTCAGACAAGTATGAATATTTTTCCTTATAAAATAACTCATTTAGACAGCATTTATTCTCGAAAGGCTCTGTTTTCAGTCTTCTTGTGCTGTTGTATATCTTGGAAGCTACATTCCTACAGGTGCTGATATTCGCATGTTAGAACTGCTAGAATGTGAACATTTGAAAATTCTTCCAGAATGAACTGCTTTTATACATCTGTTCTTGAATTGCAAGGCTGTCCTTACATTGCTAAACTATTAAAGGAAACATGCCATGAAAGAATCTCGAAGGATGCTATTTCTGATCATTCTCTTTGAAAATGCTAGTTGCCTGGTTGTGATCTTGATGTTTTCGGTAAATGCTTCCTGATCTGCTAACCTGAAACAAATATAGGTAAAAGCAATTCTAACACTTTTCTGACACTCAATTTCAACATGCATGTTCCAGGTCTGTAACTTGCTAAGCAACAATTATTTTTAGGAGGCCAGCACTGACTGACCTGTACTTTTCTCATAAAAGGGACTCTTTACTGTCTGAGGCCTCGTACACACGACTGATTTTCTCGGCAAGAACCAGCAAGAAACTTGCTGGCAGAGAGGTCTTGCCGAGTAAATCGGTCGTGTGTACGCTGCTATCGGGTTTCTCGTCGGGAAAACCGACAAGAAACCTCGACGAGAAAATAGAGAACCTGCTCTCTATTTTCTCGTAGAGATTCTCGTCGGCATGTTTCTCGACGAGAAAAGTGAGTGTGTGCACACTTACCTGTCCTCCCGGAAGCCCGCGCATGTTCGAAATGAATTCGACGCATGCGCGGTAGCTTCCTAGGCATACGTAGGGTATACCAAGATGGCGGCGACGGCATTGAATGTGACAAGCGCATGCTCGACGTAGTCGATGACGTCACCGCGTACACTCTTTTCAAAGAACCGCTTGTTCTTTGAAACGAGCGTGTGTACACTCGGCCGGGACAAGTTTCTTGTCCAAGAATCTCGTCGAAAAAAACAACATGTTTTTTTCAACGAGAATCTCGGCCGTGTGTACGAGGCCTGAGAGCCTTACAGCTGTGGGTGAGGTTACATTATATCCTTTCTTACCTCCTGGATAAGATTAGCATTATATATTTAATCTATTTGTATTATTTTTCTGGAAATAAAATAAACCATGTATATATTAAGGAACATGTATAAAATGTGCACATGGATAAGAAAAAATGTGGATGGTAGAAGAATTAAAGTGTTACTAAACCCACAACAGTAAAATCAGTCTTTATATGCAGCATGTATGCTTGTTATACTCACTGTGGAACTTAAGGGGTTAATCCTCTGTATTTTGTAAAAAGGCTGTTTCATCCTGTATGCATTGATCCTTCCCTCCCTGCACTGTCTATCTGGGGAAAGCCAGCTAGCACAAGCAGAGTAGCTGACCTGCACATGCTCAGTTGTGTCTTTTATGCTGGAGAGAACATTCACTTGTTGATCAGAGCTAGCCAGGTCACATGATATTGACATCACACATGTGGGCGTGTATACAGGCTGCAGTGGAAATCTCCTCCTTCTTGAACTCTCTGCACTGGAGAAACTCTGCAGTTTATCATGTAACCGTGGTATACAGGTCATCCAAAAAGGTATATAGTGGCAGTGTTTCAATGTAAAAAGATGATTTATAATCTGTGGGCACTGTGGGGGGGGGTGAACTATTTTCATATTATTGGGTTTAGTAACACTTTAATGTCCACCTGATATGGAAAAGAACAATCATTTGAAAGCATAGGACATCCTAATAAATCTCGCTAAAATAACAGGGTGTCAAGTAAACATGTAGTATAGACCTAAAATACTTTGTGGACATTCAATACATAAGTGTAGCGGGTAGGTACTTTTCAGTATGTTGATTCGGGCGGAGATATCAGTGATGTCCAGTTCCCTGCAGCCCAGCAGGTGGCGCTGTCACTTTGGGCCGGGGTTGAACCATCACTGGAGTGCCGTACCCTTTTTGGTCTCTCGCAGTGGTTGTATGGCGGGGCGGGGAACCAGCTGTGCTAGCTGGGAGAGGCTATAAAGGGGGCAGACATCTTCGCCACGAGGTCCGAGTCCCAGGCACCTTTAGCCTGAGGGCTGCTGTCCAGCGGTCAGTGTCCAGGCGGCCTAGGCCTGGACACGTGGAGTTCGGGAGTCACCCCAGACACCCTCAGTCTGGGGTGAGGTGCATCGTTCAGGCCTGGGGCCCAGCTTCTTCCACTGGGATCCGCCCGGGAGGAACCATCCTAAGGCACCCACAGAATCAGGTGTCTGAATCCAGGCTTAAGGGACCACGCAGGTGACATTCCCGTAGATCTGGTGCAGCAGATTGCCAGTGTCGGGACAGGGCCTCCGGAGACCGTCGGGATGGATGTCTTCGCCAAACAGGGGCCATATTCACACAGAAGGTGGTCCATGTTCTGAGGTCGGTGGCAGAGACAGTTACTTAGGCCCGTGACAGGGGCCCCAAACAGTTCACCCGGTAGGTGGCAGCTACCAACTTCACGGTCGGTGGCAGAGACCGTGCGCCAGGCCTATCCGCACGAGAAAGGGATAGGAGAGTTCATTGTGCCTGGGCCTACTCGTATCCACACCCCTGTCTGTCTGTTATGGAAGTTCAACTGATTATGTTCATTCTGGCATTGAAGAAATAAAGGAATGTTGAACTTTGAATGGTGTGGGGCTCTATTACTGGCAGATACACCTCCACGGAAGAAGCGGAGGCTCCATATGCAGGATGCAGACCCGAAGGTAATTCAGAAAAGACTTTGCTCAAACCTCACAGACACAGAGGGTGAGAGCTTGGCATAGTGTCCTGCACTCTCTCTCTTCCAGAGTATCCCTAAACAACAGCCACAAACAACCGATACAAGAGAGAGAGAGAGTGAGGCCGCTACACGTGGGGGCATCGTGTCCGGGATGTGTTCGTGTTACTATGGAGCTGAAGTTGTGGAATTTGAATGTGTCTGCCTAGAAGAGTTCCGAGTAGGTCGGCCATGTTGGCCACTGCGTCAAGAGGCACACCCTCCCTGCTCAGTTTGTGGGCGTGACCTGGGCCGAGAGAGGAAAGCCTGCGAACTGGAGCGAAGAAGGGGAGGAGTCCAGTCGTGTGAAGGACTACACGTGGGGACTTTGGCGCCAACCTTGCAGTGCGCAATGGATCAGCAGAGAGTCGCAATGTTCGGAAATACATAGTGGATTCCATTTCATCCTTCTACCACGAGTTTGACTACTACTGCTGCTCCGATAACGGATACGGGGATCCGTCTAAAGCCCTGGGGACGATTCACCCTGTACTCATGCATGGACGGTGAGGCCCTGGGTTTGATTTGTCCCGGCTGTTCGGGACTGGTGTGTCAGCTGAAGCCGTTCGGGCGCTGCGAGGCCTGCAGGAAGTTCTTATTTGAGGTGGAGCCACCTGTCGAGAAGCCAAAAACCATCCACCTCAACCGCACTTCAGGCACCACCACTCAGGAAGGAGGAATCACTGCTTTGACAGCCGTCCCTGTGCGCACTGCACCGACCGCGGGGGAGGTCGTGGTTAGAGAGACACGGGAGAAATCCGAGGATGCTGACTCGGTCACCACTGCTTCCCAGCGTCCACCGCCGAAGAGGAAGACCGGCATGGTAGCCCCGTCCAGCGGTCGCGGTGGATCATCCTGCCCGCCTACGCCCGGCCCGGATGGATCTGGTAGGAAGAGTCCCGGACATCCCTCCGCAAGTATGGGCCGAGGTAAGCCTGGCGGGGGACTTGGTGTTCGGGCGGAGGTGTCGGGGAGTCGCGGCCCTGTGTGTTCACGGGAGGTAGCGATTCAGTCTCTACTACAGGCTACCTGCCCGCAGAGGAGTGTGACACCTCCGACCTAGAGTCGCTCTCCGATTTGGGAGACGACGTCGTCATAGACAAACTTTTTGCTAAAAAGGGTTGGGACAGGAGGCCTCTCTCCTCGTCCCGCCGAGTCAGGGATCCACCAATGTCAACGGGGGATAGTACACCCCGGGTGGAGGCACCAGCGCCTGAGGAGGGATCCTGTCCCCAGTCTGCCCTTCCACCCCTGGTGCCACCTGCATCTAGTACCGGGGAAAAGAGACTGTTATTGCGGGCACCTATGCACAGGATGGAGGTGATCAAAGTACCTCGGCACCCGGATGCTATTTTTCTGCCGGGAGGAGGAGACCGCCATACCATGCCTCCGTTAGCGAGACTACAACGCCTGTTCTGCTAAACGGTTGCCAACGAGTACGGGTGGGAATACCCGTATTTATCCAAGGAACTTTTGTATGAGGTGGAGGTTTGCAGGGGGCGCTGGTACAATGACTTTGTGTGGACGCACATTCAGGTCCCACACGCCCGCAGGTACCTCGCGTGTTCTCCCAAAGCATCTCAACGCTTCAAGGACTGTAAGGCAGAATGGATGTTGGGTCGGCACATCCACGCGGATAAGGTGCTGATTCGACGGAAAGAAGGGGAGGATGTCGAATACCATTTGGAGACAATGGACCAGCATTTGAAGCCTCTTGTCCTGCCGCACCCAAAGTTCTATCTATAGGAGGAAAAATACTCCGTTCTTGCTTAGTCTACTGCTGCTGAACTTTCCGGGGTTGTTGTTCTGTTACCGGGAAACCCAGTGACTGTACCCAAGTTTAACGGGTGTTTGTGCTCTTTGGAGGAATTGGAGGACTGTTGCCGTTGTTTGTTCTTCAGTTTTCCTTTTCACAGAGTGATCGTGGACTTTGGGATAGTTAGAGCTGCAGAAGAAGATGGAGGAAAGTCTTCAACAGGTGCAGTTACTGCGACACTGTCACCAGTGTTGCGCATCGGATTTCTTTAAGGAGAGGTTATTTCGTTCTTACACGAACATATGTGTCAGGGTTGTGTGTGTTAATGTTTCTTTTCCCCTCTGCAGGAGAACGTCCCATCAAGACCGCTGAGAATGGGGCGGGTCTTAGTTAGGATGGGTGGGGATTTGTGAATATGTTTTGTTGTTAGGT
Organism: Rana muscosa; assembly: GCA_029206835.1. Lineage (NCBI taxonomy): Eukaryota > Metazoa > Chordata > Amphibia > Anura > Ranidae > Rana > Rana muscosa. Next base: position 192,313,883 of record CM055123.1, read on the forward strand.
GTTGTTTGTTTCCCTTCCCTCCCCTTTCATGTTAGGCTCAGGCACAACGGTTTAGTTAGTTTCTGGATTGGGCTATGTCAGTTGTTTTTGGGCATAGTTTTCTCCAGACACTGGGGACCAGTGTCAGACAACCGGGGGGAGAGTGTAGCGGGTAGGTACTTTTCAGTATGTTGATTCGGGCGGAGATATCAGTAATGTCCAGTTCCCTACGGCCCAGCGTTTCGTACTCATGTTCGACTCGAACAGAAAGCCCATCCCTAGTAAGGAGCATTCTTCCCACTGACTATCACACTAATGTATGGTGAGCAGTGTTGGTCATCTTACTTTAAAAAAGTAATTAGTTACAGTTACAAATTACTTCTCCCAAAAAGTAATTGCGTTAGTAACTCAGTTACTACATTGAAAAGGTAATTAGTTACTCGGCAAAGTAACTGACTTTTTTTTGAGGGCACATAGCACATCAGGGCATGGGGCACATAGCACATCAGGGCACATAGCACATCAGGGCACATAGCACATCAGGGCATGGGACACATAGCACATCGGGGCACAGAGCACATCAGGGCACATAGCACATCAGGGCATGGGGCACATCAGGGCATGGGGCACATAGCACATCAGGGCATGAGGCACATAGCACATCAGGGCATGGGGCACATAGCACATCAGGGCGCACAGCACATCAGGGCGCACAGCACATCAGGGCACATAGCACATCAGGGCACATGATAGCACATAGCACATCAGGGCATGGGGCACATAGCACATCAGGGCATGGGGCACAGGGCACATAGCACATAGCATATGAGAGCACATCAGGGCAGGGCACATAGCACATTGTTTACCAGCCATGCAGAGTAGCGCAGGAAGCGTGTGAAATAAGTTCTCTCTCATGTCACGGCACTGACGGCAGTCACGCTACTCCCCGGCGGCCCCTCCTCTATTCTCGTCCATCCCAGATGATGTCACAAGCAAATGGGGATGGACGAGAAGAGAGGAGGGGCCGCGGGGAGCAGCGTGACTGCCGTCAGTGCCGTGACACGAGAGAGACATGAGAGAGACCCGGTCATAGAGGAGAGGAGGAATTACACTACTGCCATCTAGTGGCGGTAGATGTAATTGGGGTAACGCCGCCCAAGTAATGGTAACTGTGTTACCATGAGGGGAAGAGTAATCAGTTAGATTACTCGTTACCCTCTAAAGTAACTGCGTTACGTAACTCAGTTTATTCTAACTCAGCTACTTACATCACTGATGGTGAGTTGTAGATACAGTCATTTTCCCTAAAAAACATAACGTTATATCGAGGATTCCTTTATGTTGAAAAGATTGAGAAAGGGTACTCTAGAAGATAAGGAGAACTTACGAGTGAAAGTTAATATCCTTTCCCAGTCCATGTCATCATGGGATACTGCAAGTTCATCTTCCCATTTAAGAAAAAAGTGTGGTGGGTGATGGTAAAATTCTTTCAGATACTTTCAGCAACAATGTTCTATTTTGGTGTTTTGGAATAGTAAAGACTCAAGGTCTGTGTATGGCCTATCGATAGAGTCAAGCAAAGGTATAGAGCTCAGGAAATGTTGCAGTTCAGAATATTCCAACCAGGCCTTAGAAGGTTCATAGCAGAAAAAGAAGAGGTGATAATATCCCTTGTGTCAAGGTCTGTCAGAGAAGAGGTTTATCCCCTTTTGTCCAGGATAGAAAATGGTTTTGGGATAATGTCAGAGGAAAGGCAGATCTGCCAATCAGAGGCATGGCCTTAGGGGCTAGTACTAGGGGAAAGTAAACCTTTTGACACACATGAGTCCCATATCTGTAGCAATTAATAACGGAAGGGAACCTTTAGAAGGTCTGGAAGTGAGCAATGACCAAATCAAAGTAATAACATCAGGAGTTATAAGATCATTCTATTAGACCCCTGATCCCTCCTCTGACCTCCAAGGCAGCCAATTAGAGACCAGTTTGATGGGCCGCTTCTCTGGCTGTACGGACCAGGGACACATAGCACTGAAACCAGAAGTGACCTTCTCACATCCACTTCCAGCTTTTCGTCACAGAGGAAAAGTGGGAATGGATGTTCCTCTTTCTCTTCTGTGAGCAGCCAGCTTGACCATTTACAGTGGTCCCTGGGTCCTCAGTGGAACAGGATAGCCCAGGAATAACAGCAGGAGAGGAGGCTGCAAAAGTGATCAGGAGGCTGTAGAGCCACTTGATCACTTCTACATGAAAGCCAATTGCAGCTGCAGCCATGATCCTGGTATAACTATTTGCTCTTGAGGCTGTATATACAGTATACTGCCTAAGGACGGGAAGCGGTTTAATCTCCGTGCAGCCTGGGAGAGCTCTGACAAGTAAATTATACATTGAGTAACCAGAGCATGAACTGGATTCTGCATCTTGTGTGTCTTGGATTTAATATGATACCAAATGCACGCATATCATAAATATTGCAAATAAAAGTGACAAACATTGCGTCTTCTGTAAAGCCTGAGAGTACCTCCTAGACCAACCTTTCTTAATCATTTTTAACATGAAGAACCCCTTAAAATAACATTCCGGTCTCAGGGAACCCCTGCTAATAATTACTATATCTACAGTTCAGGGTACATTAGCATGATGGTCATTGTGAAGAATGCTTACATACAAATAGCTATCAAAGATTATTGTTTTCGGTGGTTACGTATCTGAAAGGCAGACATTTGGTAATTGCTCAAGTAACCCCTAGTTGAAAAGGCTGCCATAGAGTATCTATAAAATGACCAAATTAGTAAAGAAAAAATTATCATTAGCATAACACAACCCTCTTTTTTTTCTTTGTCAGGTGTATATACAGCATATATCTAATGTTTACATTGAATATTGTTTTCCTACTGTCCTACAGTTTACCTTCTCCGGCTTATGGTTTGTAGACTGGCACATGTCCAAATCTTTAAATGTTATATCTTATTATCTCTGCGACTGTGTTAGACTTTATCAAATTCTTAATATTGCAGGGACGCCCTTGCTATGCTTATTGTATGCTGTTACCTTATAAGTGTCAAATGTTCTTCCTTTCACCATCTAAAATCACAGACGATGAATTAATCTAGGATCGCCTGTTAACACTATTCCACAACGTAACAACTTTAGCATATAGATTTCTGTTCGTTGTCATAAAGCCTTACCGGTGACACACTCTAATAAATAATTAGATGAAGTCAAGCTGGTTGTTGTTCCAAAATAATTTAGTTTACAATATCCCTTCACCTCTTCCATCATTACATATTCTATTCAGCCATCATCTCATGTCCCCTTGGTCTCTCCTTGTCTATTTGTCTTCCCTGTTCAATTCAATACTTACTGTCAAATCTACAAATTAAATCATTCAAGAGCTCAGTTTGATCAAAAGAGGACTCTGCTGTCTTGTGTCAGTGGCTGATGCATTTTTAAGTAACATGTCCCTGACGTTTCATTTCCACGCTGAAACATCCGCCATTGCTCTGCCACAAGCTGTGAAGTTGATTTATGAACAGACCAAGATGCCAGTGTATTAGGTTGTGTATCCCCCTGTTGTTCAGTGGAGGCTCTATTTAAAAATCAATGGTTATACTGCTGCTGCTTCACATGCATGTCATATTCAGATAATAGTGAGATGGGATGGAAGTGCACAGTTATGACCAGCTCCAGCGTCCTTGAATAGCTGAGATGCTAATGAGAATGAATGGCAAATTTTCAGGAACTACACATTGTGGGATATTGTTGTTAAGTCTACCTGAACACAAATTTCAGATTTTTAATGGGACCTGTTTTGCATTTCATATAGGCATTTTAGATTGTCCCTATTAGTATGTCAAGGTATGTAAGTCAATCAGCGTTCTTCTTAAAGGGGAGTTCCAGCCTTTTTTATGTTTATTAACCTCCCTGGCTGTATGATTCTGTCTGGAATTATGTACCAAAAGCGGTACAATTATTTTGCATGGAAATTTGGCGTTAAGTATTGTAGGCCTGCAATTCTTAGTAATTACTTACTTAAACCTGACCAAACAAGACTCTAGTAGACATCTCAGATGTGATAAATTTGAAACACAAAATCATGAATTATAATCTAATAAATAATATAATTTTATTCAATAATGTAGAAGAAAATAATGACAATTGTCAAACAAAGAAAATTCAATAAACATCCTGAGTGTGATACATTTTAAAGCATGGAACTAGACAAAGTCCAACGTCACAATCTGGACAATGGTACCTTGTTTCTTTTCAGACTTTTTTTCCATTGCCATCTCTCTTTGAACAGCAGACCACGCTCATCCTGGTAGGTGCTTCCTTTTTTGCGGTTGGTGGTATGTAGTTCCCAAAATGATGTCCAGTCAGGCGTTCTGGGTTGACAACGCCAACAGCACGTCGTCCGGGTCTGTTCACAGCTACTGATGGCGTCTGGTGGTTGACAAAAATCTGCTCAGCCACCTTCCAGATAAAGTCGGAATGAACAAGAGGCATGTCACTCTTTGCTTTGTATAGGATATACGCATTCCAAAGGCATTGTTCCAGAAGATGCCTGAAAATCTTTTTATAATTTTTTTTTGCTGTTTGCGCATAGCCGGGTAAAATGTAATTGCCTGATCGGCTCTGTCGACACCTCCCATTGTATTATTGTAATCCATCACGACTTGCGGCTTCAGCAGATCTTTCCCACCTTTTGTGTGGACCATGGTAGTGGCAGTATTGTGCACAGTACTCATGAGACACACGTCCTTCTTATCTCGCCATCGCATTGCCATCATCTTACCCTTCGGCCAGGCAACCATTTCTCCGGTTTTTCGTTTTGCTCGCAGAAGTATGTCAAGGTATGTCAGTCAATCAGCGTTCTTCTTAAAGGGGAGTTCCAGCCTTTTTTATGTTTATTAACCTCCCTGGCTGTATGATTCTGTCTGGAATTATGTACCAAAAGCGGTACAATTATTTTGCATGGAAATTTGGCGTTATGTATTGTAGGCCTGCAATTCTTAGTAATTACTTACTTAAACCTGACCAAACAAGACTCTAGTAGACATCTCAGATGTGATAAATTTGAAACACAAAATCATGAATTATAATCTAATAAATAATATAATTTTATTCAATAATGTAGAAGAAAATAATGACAATTGTCAAACAAAGAAAATTCAATACACATCCTGAGTGTGATACATTTTAAAGCATGGAACTAGACAAAGTCCAACGTCACAATCTGGACAATGGTACCTTGTTTCTTTTCAGACTTTTTTTCCATTGCCATCTCTCTTTGAACAGCAGACCACGCTCATCCTGGTAGGTGCTTCCTTTTTTGCGGTTGGTGGTATGTAGTTCCCAAAATGATGTCCAGTCAGGCGTTCTGGGTTGACAACGCCAACAGCACGTCGTCCGGGTCTGTTCACAGCTACTGATGGCGTCTGGTGGTTGACAAAAATCTGCTCAGCCACCTTCCAGATAAAGTCGGAATGAACAAGAGGCATGTCACTCTTTGCTTTGTATAGGATATACGCATTCCAAAGGCATTGTTCCAGAAGATGCCTGAAAATCTTTTTATAATTTTTTTTTGCTGTTTGCGCATAGCCGGGTAAAATGTAATTGCCTGATCGGCTCTGTCGACACCTCCCATTGTATTATTGTAATCCATCACGACTTGCGGCTTCAGCAGATCTTTCCCACCTTTTGTGTGGACCATGGCAGTGGCAGTATTGTGCACAGTACTCATGAGACACACGTCCTTCTTGTCTCGCCATCGCATTGCCATCATCTTACCCTTCGGCCAGGCAACCATTTCTCCGGTTTTTAGTTTTTTCTTGCCAAACTTAGATGGCATGTCACGTCGGTTAGGTCTAACGGTACCATACCCATCAGTTTTGTTTTGTAGCAAAACCTCAAAAAGTTCCGGAGATGTGTATAAATGATACGTGGTCACACAATATCCTTGGTTCAGCAATGGCTCCAGCTGTGTAAGGACAGATGATGTGGCCATCCCATAGCCGCTGTACCTGGGGTTGAACTTCGTGCCTTTACTGGTATAAATGACCAAATTCCAGATGTATCCGGTGGATGACTCGCAGAGTATATAGAATTTGATGCCAAACCGCGCTCTTTTGGATGCAATGTACTGTATCCAGCTGAGGCGTCCCTTGTAGGCTATCAGACTTTCATGCACGCTGACGTCCCTTTCTGGCACGTAGGTCCGCTGGAAATTGGCCACGATCATTTGGCATACCTCCCAGATTTTTTTTTGGCTTGGGCGCAGGATGCGTGGCCTCATCAAACTCCTCATTGTTTGCGAAGTGGAAATACTTCATGATGAGGGAAAAACGGTATTCTGACATCACGGTGCCAAAAAACGGAGTGGCCAGTAGCTTATTGGTGGTCCAGTACGATTTCTGGAGCGGTTTCCCCACCACCCCCTGAAGAATGATGAGTCCCAGAAACTTCCAGATGTCAACTTTCGTCACCGGTTCCCACTTTCTGCTTCGGGGAAAATCTGGCATGCAGCGTAGCGGATTGCTGATCATGGTAGCGATTTGTCTCTGTGACAATTTTTTCAATTACCTCTTCAGTGAGGAATAATTGCAGGTATGCCAGAGGGTTGTCACACTCAACATCTACCTTCATCCCAGGTGATCCAGTGAAGGGAAATATTGGGGGCGCTTCCTGGTCCATATCGGAGTCTATAGGGCACCAAGTGCGCACATCGCTGAGGTCGCTGAGGTCAGGTGCAGGATCATCACCGTTGTCACTTGCCAGATCCGTGTCGGTGTCAGTCTCAGACAACAAATCTCCCCACGACTCACTATCGCTCACTTCTGCGAGAAACTCCGTGTCGCTGCCGCTGTCACTCATCTGGTCCAAAAGCGCCCTTGTGGTAAAGTTTTTTTGATGCCATGTTTCTATGGGCACAGATGACAGGCAAGGGGCACTGTACAGGGCACTGTACAGTGATCAGAGATGATACAGTGTAATACAGTGTAATCAGATACAATATAACCTCTTTTATTTTTGTGTTTGTGTTGTGTGAACTTTTGAATTTGCCGCCCAGTTCCGCTCCCATGCGACGCTGCGGCTCGGAGGGAACGGAACCAGGAAGCGCCGACACTCGCCGGTGATCTCGCTGGCGATCACAGCAGAGTATATCATCGCTGGATCACCAGGAGAAGGTAAGGAAACTCCGCTGCGGGCTCTGCAATGTTACCCCGAGCATGACTCGGGCTTACCGATCCTAGCAGAAAAAAACAACCCCGAGTCAAGCTCGGGATTACCGCCAGGGAGGTTAAAAGTCAGCAGCTACAAAAAGTGTAGCTGCTGGCTTTTAATAAACAGACACTTACCTGCTCCACTGTCCCCCCCACCTTTCTGCCGGCGCCTTCATTCCTACTGTGGGCACCCGGCCGTGACAGCTTTCGGCTTCACGGCCGGGCACTCACTGCGCATGCGCGAGTGGCGCTGCGCAATCTAAATGGACAGGCGATCGCCTGGGACCTGTCACGTGTCCCAGGTGATCGCCTACAGGAATGGGCCCGCCATAGGCGATATGACGAGTCGCCTAAGCAGTCCCTGGGCGGAAGGAGGAAGTGGGACAGGAAGTCCCACTCCTACTGAAGCCCCCACTCACCCCCCAAAAAAATTACATGCCAAATGTGGCATGTAAGGGGGCGAGGAGTGGTTTAAGCGGAAGTTCCAATTTTGGGTGGAACTACGCTTTAAAAAAAAAGACACTGCTGAAATAAAGAGAGATAGAAGATGAACTGTCTAGATTAGTCTTTCTCAAACCTTATATCACAGAGGGATCTTTCAAATAATTTTAAGGTCTCAAGGAACTGATACTTATTATATCTGCAGTTTATGATACATTAGCGTGGCCAGTAAGCTGTAGCTAAATATTTTTTTTACCAAACTTGATCTATATAACAAAAAAATTCTGAGCAGTAAAGCTGATAATCATGCCAAAAAGAGGCCCACTATATTGTTGTTCAATAGAGAAGAGGTCTCTTACATTTGTAGTCACTGGAAAAAGATTCAAACTCCATTGGTGGAAGAGACGTCCCCTCAGATTGGAGGTTAATGGGGGAGATATCCACTTAGAGTGAATGTCAGTGGGAGAGGTGTCCCCTTAGAATGGTGGTCAATGAGAAAGGTGTCAGCCTAGAATGAGAGCCTAGAATGAGAGTAAGTAGGAGAGGTGTTCCCTTAGATTGGAAATCGCCTCTAACACTGGTGGTCAGTGTAGTGTCCCCTTGTATTGATGGACATTAGGAAAAATGCTTTGTTACACCAGTGGTCAGTGAAAAGAATAAATCCCTTATGGCTATTAAGATCAGTAGTGTCAGTGGTTAGAGACTGGAGACTTCACTGGACCAGGCTACTGGCTTTGCTTAGTGATTCAGTCTTGGAGCTATGCAGGCACCATTAGGTGGGAGATCAATCCATCACTGTTCACTGCTCAAGTAACCTTAGCAACCTCTGGATGATACTTCCCTAGAACCTTGGTAGAGAAAAGATGATCTAGGAGTTGTATTGAATGCAAAAAATAAATAAGGGTCTATGCTGATCCATACATTTGCACAGAGATAAGATTAGCAACACAGCATAATTACAATGCAGCATTACTAGGCACTGGCAGGAAGCACAGCATGCATAGCTAACATGCCAATATAGCTGCCCCATGTATATTTATAATTAAAAGCCATATATTCACATCTAAAAAAAAACATTTAAGGTATGATGGTATCAACAAATAAGGGCATTTAATCACTCTATCATGAAGTATTAGGCCATTAAAGCCCAACACTAGACAAAAAATGTAATTTAAATACAGTATCATTTACCTTACTGCTCAATCTTCATTCCAGATACCTATTTGTAAGCCCTCATGCAGGGCAATAGATCAAATTCCCAGTTTCCTCTATATTCAAGCAAATTTCCTGCCCTAGGGACTGTGCATTTTTCCCAGCTCATTACCTTCTTGGATACCAGTACCCTCACCACCTCTTTCAGTTCTCCTGTATTTAGAGCCTATGAGGGGACCTGGCCACTCTAAGCCATTTCAACTATAATATTAGTAATAAAAAATGTTTTTGGGAGAAAATCATTGGATTTGAGATTCTTCATTGCACATGGTAACATGATTAAAATAAACGTTTTTCTCAAGCCTCGTACACACGATCGGATATCCTATGGATTCTAATCCAATGGTTTTGTCCATCGGAAATCCGATGAAGCTGACTTCCATCAGTCTTGCCTACACACCATCAGTCAAAAAACCGACCATTCCAAACGCGGTGACGTAAAACACTCCGATGAGCCGAGGAAAATGAAGTTCAATGCTTCTGAGCATGCGTCGACTTGATTCTGAGCATGCGTGGGTTTTTTATCCGATGGACTTGCCCATAGACGATCGGAATTTGCCATCGGTTTTTGATCCATCGGAAAAATTTAAAACATGTTCTATTTTTTAAAACCGATGGAAAAAAGACCAATGGGTCCCATACACAATCGGTTTGTCCGATGAAAAAAGTCCATCGGACTGTTTTCATCGGTAAAACCGATCGTGTGTACAGGGCTTCACTCTTCTAACTCTGCCCCAAACTTTTTGGAGGAACCACACTAAAGTTTGCAGATAGCTAGTGCTAAATGTGGGGTAAATCATTTTGCTTATCTCTTCTTTTTATTTACTTAGTGCCAGTTCACACTGGATTGTGGTGTGGGAAACCTACATTCTCTAGGTGCTTTCCACATCAGCAGCGGGTGTCAATGTTAAGTTAACGGCACCCCTGGTTATGCATTAGATGTTGTAAAAATGGGATAGGAAATATCTTGGAGTGAGAATGTTGGTTGGTTCTTCCGGTGTGGAATGCGTGGGGCAGGTGCGGGTTATGGGGGGCATGGTGGCGCTTTGGATGTTTGTACATACTGTGGTTGATTTACTAAAACTGGAGAGTGCAAAATCTGGTGCAGCCCTTCATAGAAAGCAATCAGCTTCCAGTTTTTTTTCAAAGCTTAATTGAACAAGCTGAATGGCTAACATGCACAGCAGCACCAGATTTTGCACTCTAGTAAATCAACCCCATACTGCAGATGTGAGTTCTTTTTTCTTTCGTTGCTCATTATCTTCCATAGATGGACCCAAAAGGGACAGGGCTTAGATCTAATTACTAATTCCCAGTAAAACTGTTTGTGGAAATGGAATGAAGTTGCCTTTGAGAGAATGTGGGTAAGGTTTTTGGATTCTCTAGGAGTTGCAGATGTGGATTGTGGATGCACACAAATCCCCCTATGTTGTTTCCCTTCTCTTATGTTTCAGGTCGGATGATTCCCATGAATTACCCAAAGAACCCTCCAAACTGTGTAGCTTACTACTATAATGCAATCCGTGATGAAAATGTTAGGCTTTTTTAGCACCACATGTGTTATTTTATACCTATGTTCTATTATAGGTATGGACTCTATTAGAAGTCGAACCCTGTGGAGATATATATATGCACAGTTAAATCTGATGACACTAATGCCTTGCTGCTCTCCACTTTCTCAGTTTGTCTTGTGGAGGTCCCCTGTGCTCCCCCCCCCCCACCTTCTTTAATGTTGGATGCCCTCCTCCTCCTATCTTCAACCTAGGAGAGTCTGTTTAAGTGGAATTTTTTCTGTGGACAGGACCTCCCTGGGTCAGCTCACCACATCCACCCCCTCTTCCACTGCTGGTCAGGTAAAGGAGACAGAGCCACAGGGACAAGAACAGAACCCTATATAATGATCAGACATGCCCGTTTTACACTGTGATCCTGTAAGTGCAATTCACTTTAGTTGTCAATAAACGTTTTTAATACTGCATTTAGAGGCGTCTTCTTATCCTGCCAGTTGGAGTTGCTTCCAATCTTAGAAGAGCTGCCCCGGTGTCAGTATGGCACCCCCTATATCTTCTTGGATAACACTACTTCTCTACATTTGAAGATTTATCTCTGAACAGAAGTCCCCTATGTTCCATGTACCAAATTATTTGGTGGAGGGGCGATTATGTTGTGGGGTTCTTTTTCAGGGGTTGAGCTTGGCCCCTTAGTTCCAGTAAAGGGAACACTTAAGGTGTCAGCATACCAAGACATTTTGGACAATTTCATGCTTTAAACTTTGTGGGAACAGTTTGGTGACGGCCCCTTCCTGTTCCAACATGACTGCGCACCAGTGCACAAAGCAAGGTCCATAAAGACATGAATGAGCACGTTTGGGGTGGAGGAACTTGACTGGCCTGCACCTGACCTCAACCAAATAGAACACCTTTAGGATGAATTAGAGCAGAGACTGCGAGCTAGGCCTTCTCATCCACATCAGTGTCCGACCTCACAAATGCACTTCTGTAACAATGATCAAACATTCTCATAGACACACTCCTAAACCTTGTGGACAGCCTTCCCAGAAGAGATGAAGCTGTTATAGCTGCAAAGGGTGGGCCAACTCAATATTGAACCCTACGGACTGAGACTGGGATGCCATTAAAGTTCATGTGCATGTAAAGGCAAGCGTCCCAATACTTTTGGTAATATAGTGTATGTAGATAAAAATAAATACTTGTAATTAAAAATTTTTAAAAACACTCTCTGAACTAATACTGCCTAAAATGATATTTGGTTGCTATGAGCTCTGTAATTTTACAATAAAGTGGTTGGTATAACCTAAAAAGAACACCGCTACTAAAATTTAAAAATACATTATATTTATTCTATTCATTCAGTTACTCAAAGCTTGCTTGGTACCAAGGTGTAGCATAAGATTCCACGTATTTTCTGATAAACAAGACACATGGAAATGGTAGAATTTGGTATCATAATCGGGTACTGCCAGTCTTCTTCAAGGCCTGAAATAAAAAATAAAAAAATCTTTATAAATATAGTGAAAAAAACAGGTAAATGTTGTCATCAAACACAAGAAATGCATGTACTCTAAAACCCGTAAATGAAATTCACTGAACTGCTTTTCACCTTGAAGATGTTAATAGGTCTATTAACACTCTGGTCACATTTAAGTGTCAACTGAATGTCCTTCAATGCCTTGTCATTGAGCCTGTCACTGTGTTGTAAAGATCACTAAGTAAAAACAAACAGTTCAAACTGAAAACTGGTAGGAAATAAATTACAGCAAGGACTAATTTGATAATTGAATTACTAGGATGTATCATGAAACCCAGAAAATGTTGTATAATGGAAACATGGAAGTAACAAAATGGATGAAACCTTCTCAGAAGATCTTGATACTCATACAAGAAATAGAAATTGAAAATTTTAAAAACCTGACAGAACTTGGTAATTTTCCTTTTACACATTTGACTTTCTTACCCTGATGCCGCGTACACACGATCGTTTTTCACGTCGTTAAAAATGCAATTTTTTAAATTGGGCATTAAAAACGATCGTGTGTAGGCTCCATAGCATTTTTAACCACGTGAAAAATGGCCTAAAAAAAATGAGAACCTGCTCTATTTTTTCACGTCGTTTTTCACGTCGTTTTTTTTAATGACATGAAAAACGGTAGTGTGTAGGCTTTTACGATGGGAAAAAAAACGTGCATGCTCAGAATCAAGTATGAGACGGGAGCGCTCGTTCTGATAAAACTATCGTTCGTAATGGAGATAGCACATTCGTCACGCTGTAACGGACTGAAAAGCATGAGGCTGAAAAGCGCGAATCGTCGCACAACAAACTTTACTAACATGAAGGGTGGCGCCATTCGAACGGAACTTCCCCTTTATAGTGCCGTCGTACGTGTTGTACGTCACTGCGCTTTGCTCGAGCGTTTTTTTAATGAACGTGTGTATGCAAGACAGGCTTGAGAGGAAACAAGAAAAATCACGTCGAGAAAAACGTCGTTTTTGAAAATGACATTAAAAACGATCGTGTGTACGCGGTATTAGACTCCAATCACACTTTGCAATTTGGAAATGCTGGGCAGAATCGCCATGATTCTGCCCGCAATTCCAAATCTCGTGGCAATCACTGCAAAACCCGCAACGCGTCTTCTGGTGCTATTATTCTTCTATGGCACCTCAAATGCGATCCAAGTCTGCTGCGATTGTCGCGCGACAGGATCATGCATGTTCAACCCAAACTGAAAGCTTATTCCTACTGATCATCTTATCTCATTGCTAGTGAACAGAATGGAGTCTCCCTCATTAAAAACAATTGACTTTCTATTGGTGATGTCATAGACCAAGATCGTCAATAATGCCTCAAAGCTTTCCCAGCCTGTTTGTTTACATACAGTCACTAGCCAGGAATATGCCATTTGCAGTGGGACTAGCAGGAATTCCACGCCATGTTTTCTCTTTTTTTGTAACATTTTTCTAATTGCCGGCAATGTTTGTTTTTTTCATTCAGCTGCCAGCGGTGAAGCTTAATGACAGCTGATGACTCATCTGTTGTTAACAACCAGCTATTCACTGTGCACTGATTGGGCAAAGGTTTGCCCAATCAGGGCTTAGAATGCACTGTGCAGCACGCAGTGCATTGTGGGGCGCTCAGCGAGTGAACATCCTGCCGAGCCCCCCGCAAATTTGGGTGTTTGCCAAACGAGCGATGTTCGGGCTGAACTTTTGCTTAGCTCGAACTGTTCGCCCAACTGTAGTAAATATCATTGGACATAGCAGGGTGTCATGTCAGGGGCTCATTGTGATTGACATAAATCTAAATGGCAAGACAACGTGATTGATGTTGGATCTACATTGGGGGGCCTTGTTTACTTTTTTTTTAACCTCCCTGGCGGTATGATTCTGTCAGATTTTTGATGCTGAAAGCGGTACAATTATTTTGCATGGAAATTTGGCGTTTTATATTGTAGGCCTGTAATTCTTAGGAATAACACACCTAAATCTGTCCAAACAAGAGTCCTGGGTATGATAAAGTTTGAAACACAAAATCATAAATTATAATATAATAAATAACTATAAATAATTATAACAAATAATAATATAATAATAATAAAAATTATTCAATAATGTAATCAAATCAAAAACACTGAAATTTGCTCAGTTGCAGAATTGTCGCTGTCATTACTTTCAGTGTTTGATGACGAATTTCCCCACAAATCGCTATCGCTCAATTCTGCAAGTGATTCTAATTTATTATCGCTGTTTTCTAGCTGGTCTAAAACCACTTTTGATGTAAAGGGACACTTTTTGGTTGCTATGGACAATCTCCAGTTTCCAGGCAGAAAGAAAAGTATTTATAATATAAAACTGCTTACAGTGTACTGTATGTATTGTGTGTTTTTATTTTTTTGAATTTGGCTCCGAACTCTGTCCCCGTGTGTCGCAACGCTCGCAGGGAACGGAGCTCGGCACTCGGCAGTGTGAATCGAGCGAGGAGACACGGCTCGCAGACACAGCGGGGAGACATCGCAGGATCCAGGGGACAAGGTAAGTAACTTTCCCTGGATATTGCGATGCGATCCCGAGTGAAGCTCGGGGTTAATGCTTTTGGTACTGAAATTTCACCCCTTGCCACACTCGGGAATACCGCCAGGGAGCTTAACATATACCATGTGCCTGTTTGTTTTTTTTTTACTTTTTCACATCACCCTTCAGACCTTCACATTCCTTTTGGGGGACAGGATGTGGGAATGGAACCCTTGTCCTCTGATCATTGGAGAGAACATGCTTTCTGGGGGGGCTTTGCAACCCCCTTGTAAGGTACCTTTCCAATGTTTAAGTCATGCTGCACCCCTTTCCTGGCCATCTAGGGTCTTTTATAAATTTTTATAGGGACCCCACACCATTCATTGTTTTTCTTAAATGGTATTGGTGTGGGGTAGCGTTAATCAGGATGAGCTGCCACCAAGAGATGTTTACCCACTGAAAAAATGACCTGTAATGCCAGGTGATGTTACCCTGTTACTACTTCCATCACAAATGACACATCCACGTCCAGCTTTTGTATGAAAACAAACAGCTAGGGATGCTGGGTGACTACAGTCACTAAACATGGCAATGACCATATAGGACAATGACACCATCCAGGATTCCATGGCCGTCTGTTTACAAACCCCAGCTGGCCAGGGATCTGTCATTTTGTGGTGGTAGTTTATTTAAAAAAAAACATCAACTGGGGGTTCAGACAGACGAGCTGGTGAAATATTTGTTTGTTTGCCCATTTGCCAAACTGTGAACAAGTTGCGTTCGGATCAAACACATATTCAGCCTGAACTTGAAGTGTATTTCTAATCATCTTATCCCACTGCTAGTTTGCCAGATGGGGTCTTCCTCATTAAAAACAAAAGACTCTTTACAGTCTCTAATGTTGTAAAACCTCAGCAATGCTCTGGTAGCCAGAGACCATATGATCATTTGCCTAGTCCCTAAGTCACGCGATGGGACTCAGAAGCAGCATTTTTTAAGTCATGGCAAGAAAAATATTTGTTCTGTTCACAATAATGATGTTAGTTGATAATTCTGCAATAGACCCTACTAATTCATGTAAAGAGTAAATTTAATGATGGGTCTACTTTTAAATTAAATCCAAGGACATTGTGTGGCCAGTTAAAATGTTGGGTTTGCAGTAACATTTTCTTTCCCTTTTTTTTTTACATTGGTACAGTCCATGTTGCCTTTACCTCTGCAAGTAAGCTGCTTGATTGAGCAAATTAAGCTCAAAACATTTATTTGGTAAGACAGCTGAAATTGAAAATTATGACATCTGTAGCAATGGAACAAAAAAAAAAATCTATCCCACAGATTGAAATGAGTAACTGGTTAAAAATTTAGCAAGAATGAAAGGTAAACATTATAAACGTAATTATGTTACATAGAATACATCTATAGGATTTCTCAGCTATAGAATATATATTGCGCTTTTTGTCCACATAACGCACATTTTCATTCCACTGGGAAGCCTAATATAAGAGATGCACTAATTGGAAAATGATGAGATTTCACAGTGTGTAAATTCAGTCCTGCCAAATTCATTCAAGTCTGGCCAAGTAAATCCAAAATGGACAGTTGTGTGTTTTAACCCTCAAGTTGTAAGACATAAAAAGGTAGTTTTTTGATGTGTTTGTTGAAGGTTCTTTTTTTTTTTTAGGAATATAAAAATGGTTACCATCGTGTAAATGCAGTAGAGAAAAGCTGTTCCTGCAGCTGTTATTATTGGGTTTAATGGCATTGTTGAAAAGCTGGAAATAGGATTATCAACATGGGAGCCAGCAGTCGGCTTGTGAACCATACTTTAGGGTCTGCCAGCAAATTCCTCTTGCTGTGTGCCTTTGCCTCGTAGTCCCAAAATCTTTCCAGAGGCAATAATTAATATGAATGCTGTTTGCTGACCTTGGGTTTTGTGTGGCCTAACCAGAAATGACATATTTTAACCTCTAAGCATGTGTTTGCCTGTGAAAATATAGCTAATTGGCACTTTCCAAATGCAGCTTTCATCGCCTGTGATGTCCATTGGATCCCTATCAACACTAAGGATGATCTAATGTGATAAAAAAAAGAGAAAAGCAAAATAAATATGAAAAACAATCAGAAATTGTATCAGTTAAACCCCCACATCAGCCCATACTTTTTATTTTATTAAAGAAAAAGTGGGGAACGGTCAGACCTTCCACTTAAGGCTGGGTTCTCACTGATGCGAATTGGATGCAGTTTTCCAGTTTACACATCTCCAGAGCGGCTCTGGTCCAAATTTCACAGGGGTCCTGTGTGCCTTCTAGTCCGTTTCAGGTCTGAATTCAGCCCAAAATTTGGACTGAAAACAGACCTGAAACAGTGAACAGGGATGCACCGGACCCCTGCTGTAAGCCCCTCTGTACTGCGGTGTGAACCCAGTCTAAAGCATGACATGGCAGGAAATGTCTCCAGTGGCAGGAAGTGAGGTTAAATTTCTTTAATGGTGACATGAACAGCAATAGGAACTTAACAAAAGAAGGTACTTTTCCCATGTCTATCTAAAATGTTTAAGAGTTTTGATTGCAGTTAGGTTTAAATGGAAACTATATTGGCTTGTGGTCTAATTAAATATCGTTTTTTAAGCGTGTACATTTTTAAACTGGTGTTTTCGCATATTTTTTTATTTATTTTAAATTGTTGTTTTACAAATAAACTTTAAATACAGAGCACATGCATGGCATTACTCTCAAATAGTGTTATGGATTTTTTAAAGACAGGGCTGTTTGCCTTCAGACTTTTTCTCCCTGATTGAAACACCATATGCCCTATATACAGTATATATACTGTAGATATAATATATATAACAGTATATATACTGTGTGTGTATATATATATATATATATATATATATATATATATATATATATATACAGTGGGTACGGAAAGTATTCAGACCCCCTTAAATCTTTCACTCTTTGTTATATTGCAGCCATTTGCTAAAATCATTTAAGTTCATTTTTTTCCTCATTAATGTACACACAGCACCCCATATTGACAGAAAAAACACAGAATTGTTGACATTTTTGCAGATTTATTAAAAAAGAAAAATGGAAATATCACATGGTCCTAAGTATTCAGACCCTTTGCTGTGACACTCATATATTTAACTCAGGTGCTGTCCATTTCTTCTGATCATCCTTGAGATGGTTCTACACATTCATTTGAGTCCATCTGTGTTTGATTAGACTGATTGGACTTAATTAGGAAAGCCACACACCTGTCTATATAAGACCTTACAGCTCACAGTGCATGTCAGAGCAAATGAGAATCATGAGGTCAAAGGAACTGCATGAAGAGCTCAGAGACAGAATTGTGGCAAGGCACAGATCTGGCCAAGGTTACAAAAAATTCTGCTGTACTTAAGGTTCCTAAGAGCACAGAGACCTCCATAATCCTTAAATAAAAGATGTTTGGGATGACCAGAACCCTTCCTAGAGCTGGCCATCCGGCCAAACTGAGCTATAGGGGGAGAAGAGCCTTGGTGAGAGAGGTAAAGAAGAACCCAAAGATCACTGTGGCTGAGCTCCAGAGATGCAGTCGGGAGATGGGAGAGATTTGTAGAAAGTCAACCATCACGGCAGCCCTCCACCAGTCAGGGCTTTATGGCAGAGTGGCCCAACGGAAATTCTCCTCAATGCAAGACACATGAAAGCCGGCATGGAGTTTGCTAAAAAACATCTGAAGGACTCCAAGATGGTGAGAAATAAGATTCTCTGGTCTGATGAGACCAAGATAGAACTTTTTGGCCTTAATTCTAAGTGGTATGTGTGGAGAAAACCAGCCACTGCTCATCACCTGTCCAATACAGTCCCAACAGTGAAGCATGGTGGTGGCAGCCTCATGCTGTGGGGGTGTTTTTCAGCTGCAGGGACAGGACGACTGGTTGCAATCGAGGGAAAGATGAATGCGGCCAAGTACAGGGATATCCTGGACGAAAACCTTCTCCAGAGTGCTCAGGACCTCAGACTGGGCCGAAGGTTTACCTTCCAACAAGACAATGACCATAAGCACACAGGTAAAATAATGAAGGAGTGGCTTCACAACAACTCTGTGACTGTTCTTGAATGGCCCAGCCAGAGCCCTGACTTAAACCCAATTGAGCATCTCTGGAGAGACCTAAAAATGGCCGTCCGCCAACGTTTACCATCCAACCTGACAGAACTGGAGAGGATCTGCAAGGAGGAATGGCAGAGGATCCCCAAATCCAGGTGTGAAAAACTTGTTGCATCTTTCCCAAAAAGACTCATGGCTGTATTAGATCAAAAGGGTGCAAATACTAAATACTGAGAAAAGGGTCTGAATAATAAGGACCATGTGATATTTCAGTTTTTCTTTTTTAACCACTTGCTTACTGGGCACATAACCCCCTTCCTGCCCAGGCGAAATTTCAGCTTCCGGCACTGCGTCGCTTTGAATGACAATTGCGCGGTCGTGCGACGTGGCTCCCAAACAAAATTGACGTCCTTTTTTTCCCACAAATAGAGCTTTCTTTTGGTGGTATTTGATCACCTCTGCGGTTTTTATTTTTTGCGCTATAAACAAAAAAAGAGCGACGATTTTGAAAAAAAAACAATATTTATTACTTTTTGCTATAATAAATATCCCAATTTTTTTTTAAAAAAGTTTTTTTTTCTCAGTTTAGTCCGATACGTACTCTTCTACATATTTTTGGTCAAAAAAAAAATCGCAATAAGCGTTTATTGATTGGTTTGCGCAAAAGTTATAGCGTCTACAAAATAGGGGATAGTTTTATAGCATTTTTATTAATTTTTTTTTTTTACTAGTAATGGCGGCGATCAGCGATTTTTATCGTGACTGTGACATTATGGCGGACACATCGGACACTTTTGACACCATTTTGGGACCATTCACATTTATACAGCGAACAGTGCTATAAAAATGCACTGATTACTGTATAAATGTGACTGGCAGGGAAGGGGTTAACACTAGGGGGCGGGGAAGGGGTTAACTATGTTCCCTATTTGTGATTCTTACTGTGGGGGGAGGGGACTAATTGGGGGAGGAGACCGATCTGTGTCCCTATGAACAAGGGACACAGCATCGGTCTCCTCTCTCCCTGACAGGACATGGATCTCTGTGTTTACACACAGAGATCCACATCCTGCTTCTGTAACTGCCGATCGAATGTACCTGGCGGACATCGCGGCCGCCAGGCACGCTCCTCGGCATCACGTGATGCG
Organism: Rana muscosa; assembly: GCA_029206835.1. Classification (NCBI taxonomy): domain Eukaryota; kingdom Metazoa; phylum Chordata; class Amphibia; order Anura; family Ranidae; genus Rana; species Rana muscosa. The sequence goes on from CM055123.1 coordinate 192,333,509, forward strand.
CGCCGCACAGCTGTTCCCCGCCGCGCGCCCTCGGCGGCGCGCAGCGGGATGTAAACAGAGAAGGACGTCCTGGGGACGTCCTCTCGGCACTTGAGAGCCGCGCTGCAGCCGTCTTTCGGCTATAGCGCGGGTCTCAAGTGGTTAATAAATCTGCAAACATTTCAACAGTTCTGTGTTTTTCTGTCAATATGGGGTGCTGTGTGTACATTAATGAGGAAAAAAATTAACTTAAATGATTTTAGCAAATGGCTGCAATATAGCAAAGAGTGAAAATTTTAAGGGGGTCTGAATACTTTCCGTACCCACTGTATATATATATATATATATATATATATATATATATACACACACAGTATATATACTTTTTTTTGTCATAACCATATATATTATATTATTAAAGAAATTATATACTTAGATATTATACATTCTGTTTAACTTGCACTGGGAAACTGAAACATGGAGCAACAACTCATTTTTTCTGTATTGGTTCTGAAAAGTAACATAAATAAAACTGATATTTTTGTGAATTACACATTGTACTGTGTACTTGAATAAAAAAATGGTGAGTGTTTATGTTTTGCTGCAATTAACTTACTTATTTAGGCCATCTATGCACATGCAGATTTTACAGAAACCTTGGTAACAATTTAGAAAATATTCTGGGAAAATTCTTAGTTGAACTGATCATGAATGAACAACGCCATTTGTACTTTTAGGAGTTGAGGATATCATTTAGATTGTAATTGCCATGTACCCCAAATGGTATATGAATATAATGATTCCTGCTTCTATCCATCTTTGCAAATTATGTTTTACCTAGAATGTTGCTATCATCTTTCAGTTGCCAGATTTTTTATCAAATGTTGCATTACTTGCTTCTTTCTAATTGCCCAGCATATAGATTGGATTCATGGTACAATCCCATCAATAATTAAAATTAGAATTTGGTTCTGACAACACTGTTTGCTGCATCCCTAGGGTAGTAGATATGCTTGTATTTTAAAACCCCCTGTTCTAAGCCTACATATTTCATGTGTTCCCTTGTTCCATTGATCTTAATATGTAGCTTTCAAGTAACACTAAAGCCTGGTACACAGTATGAGCTTTTTTTTCCGTTCAACCCAATGGGTTGAACAAAAAAAGACTGTGAGCTCCGGTTGGAACCACTGTACTAACGATCTGACATTTGTGTTCTGACAGTTGTGTTCTGACCTGGCCTCCAACACTCCAATCAGCGTTCTCAGGAGCCAGTTGGGGTGAACGAAAAAAAAAAGCAGGTAATTCTGGGAGCCGTGATGTCACCAATAGGCTCCCATAACACAGCTGTTGCCGGCGCTCCTTCCTCTCCCCTGCAGCAGCTACTCACTGACACAGGGGAGCTGGAGATGTGGGATTACATGACCAGATCAGAGCGGATTAAAAATAAGTAAGTTTACATGTTTTTTTTATACAGGTTAGGCGGGATAGGTAGAAGGAAGGGGGAAGGAACATTTTTTAGGAATATTTAAAGTTAGGCTCTTTCCCACTTAGGGCAAAATGCCTTACCAGATCATCAAGACTACAGAAAAAAGGAGTAGGGTTAAATGGTTGATTACTCAAAGCCTGGATGAAATTCAAAGCCTCGAGCAATTCGATTCTGTTTTGCATGTCCCTTTTGCAGAGCTTTAATTTCATTGTTGACTTAAAATGATACTAAAGTCTAAGTTTTTATCATTTAAAAATAACAAACATGTTATACTTACCTGCTCTGTGCAGTGTTTTTGCGCAGAGCAGCTTAGATCCTCCTCTTCTGGGGTCCCTCGCTGGCTCTCCTTGCCCCTCCCTCCTGCCGAGTGCCCCCACAGCCAGTAGCTTGCTATGGGGGCACCCGAGCCGCTGCTCTGTGTGTCCATTCAGACACGGAGCCGCGGTTCGGGCCTACCCCTCTGTTTTATCATTGGCTCACTGACTTTGATTGACATAAGCAGGAGTCAATGGCAACGCGCTGCTGTCTCAGCCAATCAGGAGAGAGAGTCCCATGCAGCCGAGACTCTCCTGCAACAACGCTGGATCGAGATGGGCTTAGGTAAGTACTAGGCGGGTTGAGGGGGGCTGCAGCACACAGAAGGTTTTTTTATCCTAATGCATTAAAAAAAAAACTTCTGACTTTACAACCACTTTAAAGTGATACTAAACACACACTGTTTAATTTACATTGTCCCTTCTATTTCTGTATATGGATGATGACACTGTAATTATTTTAATAAAAAAACATACCTTTTTCCTAATCGATATACAGCTGTCACATGACCCAGATCTTTCCCTGACTGTCTGCAGGGAAACATAAGCAGGAGGAGGTTCTAGTTAAAAAAAAACAAAAAAAAAACACAGTCTTTGGAATACAGGGTAAAAATACATACAATACATAAATGTTTTATTATTTTTGCCAATAACATGGTGTGGGCGGATTTCTGCCAGTCACAGGCTGTGTCACAACCCTCCAGCCTGTATCTTATAATAACAGGGAGGGAGTTGAAGCCTCCATCAATCTACATGTAATATCCCGCCCCTATTGTGTTTAACTGGTTAGTGGGCATAGAGGAAGAGGGAAGGAGTGGGCTGTCATTTACCAGAGTGTATATGCCCACATGTGTGATATATAGTCACATGGGTTTCTCAGTTAGGAGGATATGCTCAGCATAGAAACTCACTGAAAACTGAGCATGTGCAGAGCTGCCAACACTGCTCTTCAGATCCCTAGCCGAATTGGGGGCATGAACAGAGGGTGGAGATAGAGAACAGCAGAATCAACCAGGTTTTTTACAGAATACAGAAAAAAGAATCTCATAGTGACTGAGTGAGTACGAACAGCATGTAATACACAATTTGATAGTTTTTTATGATGTGGGTTTACTTTTACTATACCTTTAAACAGACACTGTACAAGTACAGTACAGTACAAATCTGTCCCCTGCTGAAATCCCCCCTCCTAGCACAACTCCTCTACCCCCAAAATCTGCCCCAGCACAAATTCTCTTACCCCCCCCCCCATTATCCCTCTTAACACACATCCCTGTATATCACTCTTAGCACCCCCCCCCCCAAATTTTCCCGACTAGAATAATACTCCCTGCTTCTCCGCCAAATTCCCCCTTCCAACACAAATCCCCTTCCCCCAATCTCCTTGTGGTGCCCCCCCCACCCCACATGATACCACAGTGCCCAGGGCAGCCACCCCTCTTGCTCACCCCTTGTTCCGGCCCTGAGTATCTGAATTTGACTTGGTATCAGCATCTCACAATCTACTGTGCAGATGAGCTTAGAGAGGGAGAGAAAAAGGAGAGAATTAGGCTGGCTGCAGTGATAGAGCATGCTAATGTAAGAAAGAAGGAGAGCGATATAAAGATGAGTTCACTAGTGTGCTGCTACTTCTTTCCTTGTCAGACAGTAGAGGTAGGGAATGGCCTGTAAGCGAAAGTGAAACTGCATTAGAAAAAATATCAGGTCCCTTTTCCTGACATATAGGGCCATGCTGTGTGAAGGAGCTTTATAATTCTTAGAGATGAACAGAAATACAAATCCTTTGTATTCCCTTATATGTTTTTCTTTTTTGCATTTAGCTGTTTGCCTGGAGTTCAGCTTTAAAGTGGATGTAAACCCCATTCATGAAATTTGAGCTGGGCACATACATCTGCAGTGTTTTGTTATCTCTTTTCAAAGCACTATGTCCCTTAGCTGTCTCCTGCTCCGTTCTTCTGTTATCAGCCTGATAACTCCTGACAAGTGCTCCTTCACATATGATAAAAGTATCCAGAGTTTTGTGTTGGAGAGGATGCTATAAATAGATTAGCACTGAGCTGAAAGATTCAACAAACAGAGCTGAAAGTCTCTACCTATGAGGAGAGGGTGTGTGTGCCTTTCCTCCAATCAGCTGTCTTGGCTGTATGCCCAGGCTTCACTGCAGTGCTAACCAGGAAGAGCAAATCTCCTAACATGATCTGAACTTTCTAAAGCATATATAAAGCTGAAGACAGCAGATATACATGTAAAACTTGCGTAGGGAGATTTGTTTCATCCCTGTGTATCATCTGAGGCTGTTCACTTTACTGGGTATATGTGAGGGTTTACATCCACTTTAAGTGTCGCGGCTACGTGGTAATTAAATATAGGTAGCTTGGTGTTACTTCTGCTTCTTTATACCCAAATAAATTAATGAAGAACATATTCATTGGTGCCTTTTAATGCAAAATGCAATCTTTTCAGTGTCTTGGATAATACTATGAAATTTGATATAATAGAGAACCCAAAATTTGCATCAGGATAAATAAAGATTGTCAGTTTATGGATCACAGACATTTAGGTGAGGAATGCATTCATAAAGTTTAATGCATAAAAGTGACTTGGTTTGGGGAAAAGACAAATTAAAGTGCGGACTTTATTCCCCATAGATTGTAAACTCTTATAGGCAATTTTCACTGTATCTGATTCTACCTTTGAGGTGACCTTGTTTAGCTTTGTATTATCATTTCACAACACGAGGGAGCAGCATGCTTTATACATACAGGAAATAACGCGCCATCCAACAACACATCTGATCCAGTGTTGTAATGATATTAAAATCTGCTTTGGCCATGTCGCAAAGTGTGCTTCCATTACAAACAGGTGGAATTCATATTGGCTTACAATGGTGGGTTTCTGTGGTCTGTTTTCCTTTGTCATGGAGAATTCATAAATACAGTATGCTATAAAAATAGGTGGCAAATGGATTATGTGATCAGCTTTTCCTGCTTACATCCAACAGAAACTATTATGATTGGGTAAGAGGAGGACGTGTATGTAAAAAGTAAAGGAAATATTCTGTGTATTAAAAAAGGACTGGAGGCAAGTCACATTTGGTCATATATGCATTTATGAACTGGAAATATTTCTGGTTTGCTAATTACGTAGATTAATAACAAAAAAAAAATTCCATCCAGAAAAGACTCTCACTGACAACAAGCTCTTCAAATGAAGGCAGATGCATCTACATCCCCTCCTGCTGCTGTTCAAGAAGAATTTCAGGCATCGGAATGTTCTACATAGTTACATTGGTCCAGCTTGCACCAATGTAACTTGGTCTATACTATACCTGGCCAATGTCGTTGGGAGCTGGAAATCACTGAAGTAGACACCGTGTGTACAGCAGCAAGATAGGACTAGCACCCAAGTATTAAATAGGCAGCATATGCATGTAAAACAAGACAATCAGGGGTGAAGAACCTCGCTCACACTGTCAGATCAAGTAATACCTGCTTCCACATTGGGCATGTGAGTAACGTTTGCTCATAAAGAACCTCTTTGCTAATTTATCTAGCTGGGCCACAATATATTATTATTTTAGTACTTCATTATTTATTCATCTGTATAGACCTGACGTGGAATGAATGGCCTTGGTCATTGATACAAATGATATAACTCTGACATCACACTATCTTAGTAGTTGCACCTTGTATCTTGGTGTTTGCATCTTTGATGACAGAGATGTAAGCACAGCTGATTTATCCCTGATTGCATAGTACTTTATTATAAGCACATGTAGCGCCCTGCTCCCAATGAGTGGGCGCTATGTGTTAAAATTATAGTTGTCTGAGCAAAAGTTTGGCTCAGAAGGATTGTGTCCAAATTATACTTCTCTTTCACTTCAGCTGGTTGCATGATTTTCCCCCTGACGGTGGGTGTCGCTGTCACCACTGGTCAGGGTTGGAAAGGCAACAGGCTGGATGCATTGAGTATCTTTTTCCAAGAAGCAGCCCAGGGGGCGTGGTCAACCCGCTGTGCATTCTGGGAGAGGGTACTTAAGGGACAGACACCATTTTGTGGGTTTGTTCGTTGGTGGTGGTGGGCGCCTCCCGATCCTGACCTGAGGGCTCTCCTGGCATCAGGGATGCACTGTAGGGATGAGCTCTGTGTTCGAGTCGAAAATACGTTCGACTCGAACATCGGCTGTTTGATCGTTCGACGAAGATCGAATGTTTTGGGCTGTTCGCGCCAAATTCGAGTGACGCGAACGGCCCACAATACACTGCACCATCGCAGTGCAATCCCGGCGCTGTGATTGGCCAAGCACGCACTGTGACCCCGCATGCTTGGCCAATCACAGCGCCGGCAGCGAGGAGAGCCATATTTGGCCACAGACAGGATGCCTGTGGCCAATTATAGCTCAGGGGGGTTTAGTACACGCCCCACACTATAAAAGGCCGCCAGCGCGGCGGCCTTGTGTAGTGTGTTCCGATTCAGGGAGACAGAAGGATAGGCAGGGACAGTGTTAGTGATATTTGTTCATTTACCTTGTGTGTAGGGAGAGAGAAGGATAGGCAGGGACAGTGTCAGTGATATTCTGCTAAACCTTGTGTGCAGGGAGAGAGAAGGATAGGCAGGGACAGTGTCAGTGATATTCTGCTAAACCTTGTGTGCAGGGAGAGAGAAGGATAGGCAGGGGACAGTGTCAGTGATATTTTTGCTAAGCCTCCTGCACAGTATACACCTGAAGATAGCCCTTATTGCTGTGTTTTCCTGTTGTGTAACACAGGCAGGCATCTGCAGCATTTATAGCAGGCGTAGTGTGCTTCCTGCAAAATATACACCTGAAGCTAGCCCTTATTGCTGTGTTTTCCTGTTGTGTAACACAGGCTGGCATCTGCAGCAGTTATAGCAGGCGTAGTGTGCTTCCTGCAAAATATACACCTGAAGCTAGCCCTTATTGCTGTTTTTTCCTGTTGTGTAACACAGGCAGGCATCTGCAGCAGTTATAGCAGGCGTAGTGTGCTTCCTGCAAAATATACACCTGAAGCTAGCCCTTATTGCTGTTTTTTCCTGTTGTGTAACACAGGCAGGCATCTGCAGCACTTACAGCATGCGTAGTGTGCCTCCTGCAAAATATACACCTGAAGCTAGCCCTTATTGCTGTTTTTTTCTGTTGTGTAACACAGGCAGGCATCTGCAGCACTTACAGCAGGCGTAGTGTGCCTCCTGCAAAATATACACCTGAAGCTAGGCCTTATTGCTGTGTTTTCCTGTTGTGTAACACAGGCAGGCATCTGCAGCACTTACAGCAGGCGTAGTGTGCCTCCTGCACCTTATACACCTGAAGCTACCCCTTATTGCTCGTAGTTTTTTTTCTTTTGTGTTACACTAACAGGCATCTGCAGTACTTACAGCGGGCATAGTGTGCTTCTTGCAAAATATACACCAGAAGCTAGCCCTTATTGCTGTGTTTTCCTGTTGTGTAACACAGGCAGGAATCTGCAGCACTTACAGCAGGCGTAGTGTGCCTCCTGCAAAATATACACCTGAAGCTAGCCCTTATTGCTGTTTTTTCCTGTTGTGTAACACAGGCAGGCATCTGCAGCACTTACAGCAGGCGTAGTGTGCCTCCTGCAAAATATACACCTGAAGCTAGGCCTTATTGCTGTGTTTTCCTATTGTGTAACACAGGCAGGCATCTGCAGCAGTTATAGCAGGCGTAGTGTGCTTCCTGCAAAATATACACCTGAAGCTAGCCCTTATTGCTGTTTTTTCCTGTTGTGTAACACAGGCAGGCATCTGCAGCACTTACAGCGGGCGTAGTGTGCCTCCTGCACATTATACACCTGAAGCTACCCCTTATTGCTCGTAGTTTTTTTCTTTTGTGTTACACTAACAGGCATCTGCAGCACTTACAGCGGGCGTAGTGTGCTTCTTGCAAAATATACACCAGAAGCTAGCCCTTATTGCTGTGTTTTCCTGTTGTGTAACACAGCCAGGCATCTGCAGCACTTACAGCAGGCGTAGTGTGCTTCTTGCAAAATATACACCTGAAGCTACCCCTTATTGCTGGTTTTCCCATCTCCCTGCAGGCCTTTAGAATGTCTGGAAGGCAAACAAGGAGAGGCAGACAGTCAGGAGCCAATAAAAGAGGGCAAGCAGGCTCTGTGTCTAGAGACAACAGTGCTGGTCGTGGACGCGGTGCATCGTCATCAGCACGTGGCCATGGGACACGCTTGTCCTTATTTTCGGCAGCTGGACGTGTTGAGCCGCATCATGCCGAAGACTTGGTAGAGTGGATGACCAAGCCCTCCTCATCCTCCTCATTCTCTCTCACCCAGGCTCAGGGTACTGGCAAAGCAGCTGCCAAAGCGTCCTCAATGTCATCATCAGTCACTCCTTCCCTAGACCCACCGTGTCCTCCTGAGGAGTCCCCCGAACTGTTTGAGCACAGTGTTGGGTACATGCTCCAGGAGGATGCTCAGCGTTTCGAAGGGTCTGAAGATGATACCCAGCTAGAGGAAGGCAGTAGCGTGAGAGCAGAGAGAGGGGATGCTCAAGAAGGACACCAATCTGGCAGTCATGTTCCAGCAGCTGCAGCATACTGCCAGATTGGTTCCAGTGATGAGGAGGGAGGGGATGATGAGGTCACTGACTCCACGTGGGTGCCTGATAGGAGAGAGGAGGAGGAGGAGGAGGAGAAGGCACATCTCCAACGAGGCAGGATGCCCTCCGGGGGCCAGCATAAGGGCAGCACACCGACTGAATCACACCGCAGAGCTCCGCCTGTGCAGGACGCTGCCTCTGCCCGTTATTCCAAAAGTTCTTTGGTGTGGGCCTTTTTTGAGTCGAGTGCATCAGATCGTACCGCTGCTGTTTGCTACATATGTCTGAAGCGTATCTCGCGTGGCCAAAACATCAGCCGCTTGGGCACCACATGCTTGACCAGACATATGTTGACCTGCCATGCAGCTCGTTGGCAAGCCTACCTTAAAGACCCACACCAAAGAACAAAGCAGACCTCTCCTTGCTCCGCATCAGCTGGGATCTCCTACCTCACTATACCTTCAGTCCTCTCTGAAACCTGCACTGAGAGGAATGAAGGTGTAGAATTAGGTGTGTCACAGCCAAGTACTTGCGGGCACTCTGCTAGCAGTACACCGACGTCCGATTCTAGCAGGCAAATTTCCCTGCCCCAGCTGCTGGACCGTCAAAAGAAGTTCACTCCCAGCCATCCACATGCCCAGCGGTTGAATGCTAGCTTGGCTAAATTGCTAGCACTTCAACTGCTGCCTTTTCAGTTGGTAGACTCGGCCCCCTTCCGTGAGTTTGTGCAATGTGCGGTTCCTCAGTGACAGGTTCCCAAACGCCACTTTTTCTCACGGAAGACGATTCCGGCTCTCTACCGCCATGTGCAAGGCAATGTCCATGCCTCGCTGGACAGGGCGGTCAGCGGTAAGGTGCATATTACCGCTGACTCATGGTCCAGCAGGCATGGACAGGGACGGTACCTTTTTTTCACGGCCCATTGGGTCACTCTTTTGGCAGCTGGGAAGGATGCAGGACAAGGTGCAGTAGTGTTGGAGGTTGTTCCGCTGCCATGCCTCCAAAATGCTACTACTGGTTGTGACACACCTCTCTCCTCCACCCCCTCCTCTTCTTCTTCCTCCATGGCCTCTTCCTGTGCTTTGTCCTCGGAACCAGCGGTGCTCCGTAGGCGTTCAAGGGGCTACGCAAGTACGCAGTCAAAAAGATGCCCTGCCGTGCTTTCGCTAGTGTGTTTGGGGGACAGGAGCCACACTGGGGCAGAGGTTCTGTCAGCTCTGCAGGGGCAGGCCGAGAGGTGGTTGACACCATGGCAGCTTAAGGCAGGAATGGTGGTTTGCGACAATGGCACCAACCTCCTCTCCGCCCTCCGACAGGGACAACTGACCCATGTGCCCTGTGTGGCTCACGTCCTTAACCTGGTGGTGCAGCGGTTCTTGGGCAGGTACCCGGGCTTACAGGATGTCCTGAGGCAGGCCAGGAAAGTCTGTGTGCATTTCCGCAGATCATATAATGCCAGTGCTCGGCTGGCTGAGCTGCAAAAGGAGTTGAACCTGCCCAAGAACCGCCTTATATGTGACATGCCCACCAGGTGGAACTCAACGTTGGCCATGCTGCAGCGGCTGCACACGCAGCAGAGGGCCATCAATGAGTACCTGTGCCGCTACGGCACCAGGACAGGGTCAGGGAAGCTTGGTTTTTTTTCACCACGCCAGTGGGGCATGATCAGGGATGCATGCACTGTCCTGGCACCATTTGAGGAGGCCACGAGAATGGTGAGCAGTGACAGTGCATGCATCAGTGACACTGTACCTCTTGTCCACCTGTTGGGGCATACGCTGCGTGAAATAATGGACAGGGCACTTGAGGCAGAACAGAGGCAGGAAGAGGAGGACTTCCTTGCCTCTCAAGGCCCCCTTTACCCAGACAGTGTTCCTTCTGTCCCACCCATCCCACAGGAAGAGGACGAGGAGGAGGAGGAGGATTGTGTCAGCATGGAGGTGGAGCCTGGCACTCAGCATCAACAGCAGCAGTCTTTTAGGGATGATTTACAGTTCCAAGAAACACGTGGACTTGTACGTGGCTGGGAGGAGGTGGCTGCGGATCATGTCGTCCTTAGTGACCCAGAGGACTCCGGACCGAATGCCTCAGCTAACCTACGCTGCATGGCCTCCCTGATCCTGCAAAGTCTGCGGAAGGATCCTCGTATTCTTCGGATCAAGGAGAGGGACCATTACTGGCTGGCAACTCTCCTTGATCCACGGTACAAGGGTAAGGTTGCGGACCTTATCTTACCGTCGCAGAGGGAGCAGAGGATGAGACAACTCCGGGAGGCCTTGCAGAAAGGTCTGTGCAACGCGTTCCCAGAGACTGAGAGGTTACAAACTCCTGGTCCCGGACAACGAGTTGCTGAGGCTTCGGTCAGTCAAAGAAGGAGCGGTGGGGAAGGTGGCCGTCTGACTGATGCGTTCAGACAATTCTTTAGTCCGCAGCCCCAAGGTATGATCGGTTCCAGCAACCATCGCCAGCATCTGATATACATGGTGCAGGAATACCTAGGGGCAAGGTCAGACTTGGACACCTTTCCCACCGAAAATCCTCTGGCTTACTGGGTCTTGAGGATGGATCACTGGCCAGAGCTTGCACAGTATGCAATTGAGCTACTGGCCTGTCCTGCATCCAGCGTTCTTTCGGAATGGCTAAGGCCCAATTTTTCAGCCCCTGTTTAACAGGGGCATGTAATTACAATTTTTGATGCAATGCTTTGTAGCAGGGCTCATTTCTGCACTCCAACTAGAGTATCTGGGAGAGGTTGCAGTGTCGTGGCACCAGCACCAGTGCCTAAGGCCCAATTTTTCAGCCCCTGTTTAACAGGGGCGTGTAATTACAATTTTTGATGCAATACTTTGCAACAGGGCTCATTGCTGTGCTCCAAGTACAGTATCTGTGAGGGGTTGCAGTGTTGTGGCACCAGTGGCTAAGGCCCAATTTTTCAGCCCCTGTTCTACAGGGGCATGTAATTACAATTATTGATCTAATAATTCACAGCAGGGCCCATTCCTGCGCCCACCAAGAGTAACTGTGAGGGCTTACAGTGTTGTGGCAACACCACCACCACCACCACCACCACCAAAGGCCCAATTTTTCAGCCCCTGTTCAACAGGGGCATGCAATTACAATTCTTGATCTAATAATTCACAGCAGGGCCCATTCATGCGCCCATCAAGAGTAACTGTGAGGGCTTACAGTGTTGTGGCACCAGCACCACCACCAAAGGCCCAATTTTTCCTACCACTGTTCAACAATGGCATGTAAATACAATTCCTGATATAATAGTTCACAGCAGGGCGTTCCAGCGCCCACCAAGAGTAACTGTGAGGGCTCACAGTGTTGTGGCAACACCAACATGTAAGGGGCAAATTTCAGCATAGTATATACGGCAGGCCCCTACTTTCAAACATCCAACTTACAAACGACTCCTACTTGCAAACGGAAGGAGACAACAGGAAGTGAGAGGAAATCTACCCCTAGGAAGGGAAATTCTCTCCTGTAAGAGTTAATATTAGAAAAAGGTGTCTCCTCTCTACCGATGCTTTATCACCAATCCTTGTTTCAATAAAAACCCCACTTTTCAAAAACAGTTGTCATTGGGACGGAAAGTGAGGTGAATTGTTCTGAACAGGGGCACAGACAGCAAAAAAAATGTTACAGGGGTGATAACTAGGCTTGTGCAATACGTTTCGTAACGAATCGAAATTCGTCCGAATTTAGCAACTTTCGGACATTCGGAAGCATTTGAATTTCCGAACAAAGCAATTACGAATAAGACCGAATCCAAAATAAATTATACCGCAAATAGCGAATGCCCGAATGTCTTCGGCATAATTCGTTATGAAAAAGTTACGAATGTACGAATCCATACGAAGCACAATAACACTCACTCTGCTCTGCTCTCTGCTTCTCCCACACCGTGCTGAACTCCCTCTCAAAATGGTGTACAGGGGCGGAGGCTATAGCCGCATGTAAAAAACGAAAGTAAAATACGAGATTTCGAATCCATTCGAAGCACAATAACACTCTGCTCTGCTCTCTGCTTCTCCCTCACCGTGCTGAACCCTCTCAAAATGGTGTACAGGGGCGGAGGCTATAGCCGCATGTAAAAAACGAAAGTAAAATACGAGATTTTGAATCGTTACAAATAACCGCTATGTATTTAGAAAAGTACAAATCCATTCGAAGCACATTAGGCATAATAGGCAGCGTCGTCGTGAGAGAGACACAGAAAATTACGAATCAACGAAGCCAAAAAAAGTTACGAAAGTAGGAGTTGTGTCCAGAATCAACGAAAAACAATGTACTCTACCGAAAGTACGAATTATAAATCAACTAAAAATTCAACGAAAAATGTCGCTTGCGAAAATACTAATTAGTCCGAACACGAAAAATCCCGTCTAGCAAAATTACGAATGATTACGAATCAACAGGACCGAAAAGAAACGAACCGAAACTAACCGAGTTTTTCCGTTGTGCACAAGCCTAGTGATAACCCTTCCCTATGTTTTCCAAAAAGCTTAAAAATATATTTTTTGGCTGGAGCTACACTTAAACAATGTACCTGTTCAAAATTACAAACAGATTCTACATAAGAACAAACCTACAGTCCCTGTCTTGTTTGCACCGCCTGTATACTGCTGTTCAGAGTATATAGGGCCTTTTTTATTTTGTGTGCGGGGTTCCCCTTAATATCCATACAAGACCCAAAGGGGCTGGTAATGGGCTGGGGTGGGGGGTAGCCATGCCATTTTTCTCAAAGATTTTCATCCATATTACCGGGACCAGACGTTACATTAAAGCCGCATGCAGTTTTAAATGGCTTTTTTTCCTTTAGTAATGTCATTTTGTACAGGGACAGTTCTAAACACGGGGAACACATGCCACTTCACAGGCATACTTTAGACACCCCCCAGGTACGATATTTAAAGGAATATTTGACTTTTTTTTTTTTCACTTTATGCATCATTAAAATGACTGCTCCCGAAAAAAGGCAGTTTTTAAAACTTCGTTTTGCATTGATACATGTTCCCTAGGGCAGAACCCGGGTCCCCAAACCCTTTTTAGGACAATAACATGTATATTAGTCGTTATAATTAGCACTTTAGATGTCAAACGTTGCGTCCATTGTATTTAATAGGGTTCTAACGTTCGCGCGAACTTTCGGTCTGTTCGAAGGTTCTGGTGCGAACCGAACGGGGGGGTGTTCGGCACTGGCAGTTTCCGCCTCGGGGCCACGTTGGCCTGAGGCTCCGTTACTGAGATGTAGGCCCAGGAGTCACTGGGGCCTACTGATCCAGGGATGATCCTGTGTCGCCTTGCCTGCGGGAAGGGACCGAGCAATTGAGTACTCAATTGGAGGATGTATCCAGATCAAAATCTTCCTCACAGTGCTGCCAGTATGACTGAAAGATCCTGGCACTGAGAGCTGTGTTCTTTTCATCAGAAGGTAACCCAGTGAGTGGTTGCACAAGTCTGTGGCAGGGGCTATTGAGCAAATTCTATTTTCACAAGTCTGTGGCAGAGACTATCTGTGATCGAGCTACGCATCGGTTTCTAGGCCAGTGAGAGAGGGCCTATCCGGTGGTTGCTGAGTCCAGTGTGGAGACAGTTGTTCCTCTGGACCTAAGAAAATACCTGTGATCCACAAGTAAGGTACCTGAGTCCTCCCCATCCCTTCATCCCCCTCTGTTGGAAACTTTAATCAATAAAACCCCTTGAAAGAGGCTTTGTGTTGGTGCGAACTTTCTTCTGGACAACTCTTCAAGGAGAACCCCTTAGACGAGCGTATGGAACAGTAAGGTAACGGCAGGCCCAAATCTAAACCAGCCGCTCCTACGGGGGTAGTGCTACACACACATTAATATTGTTCTATAATTTATTGGCAGCTATGGTTTGGACAAATCCAGCCTTCTCTGCCGTTTGATGGCCACAGAAGCTAAAACTGTGAGTATGCTGTGAATGCTCCGGTTGTGGGTTCTATAAGATGGAGACAGCATACCGGTATATCTATCCTGTATTTTAATTCATGCATTTTCTTATTGTCAAACTAAATTCAAAAAGGGTCTTTGTGAATAAAGTATACAGGCAAAAGGAAACCTAAAATAAAATAAATAAATACAGTGCAACAGTGTGTTAAAACTTGTACATAAAGAATACTGTAGTAAACCAATAAGTCCATAAACCAGCATACGTTAGCCAATCTCCGTAAAAAAAAAAAAGAAATATATAGGTGACTATTTTATTCTTTCACGCCCCATGAAATTGGCACTCACCAGAGCAATAAGGCCAACCAGCAGCCAAAATGTCCTTTTTCCATCCAACTTAGGGATATACGAAAGCCACCCTCTGGTCTTCTTCTACTGTTTTTCCACTGTTCTTATGGTCAAGGTATATAGAATATGTAGAGAATAAAATAAGCCCCCTCAGATAGAAGTAGCATATAGTGTAGTAGTTAATTTCCACAAAATAGTTAAAATCAGAAGTATTCCACTCACTTTTACAAGTGCCTTTAGAGAGGCACCAAGCCAAAAAGCTCACTGTGCAATCCAGCCACACAACGCCGCTCGCATCTACCAGAGCCGGCGAGCGTTCCACAGACCCGGAAGTAACATCTGGGATAACCGGAGATGGCATCAATTTCTCAGCCTCTATGCATTTCACATTGTCTTTCTGAATCTTGATTGACAGTTTATAAGTGTTTTAGTTACACTTAAAGGGGCAGCTTCTACATATACATATACACTTAGAGCCACAGAGCGACTCAGCCGCCTGACAAGTTGCGTTTCGCTCTATTCAATGGAACCGTTCTAATAGGAGCGACTCAAGTCGCTCTGACTTAGAAAAAGGTTCTTGTACGACTTTGGGGGCGACTCGGGGCGACTTGCATTGACTTCAATACAGAAGTCATTTTGCAAGTTGCCTCTGAAGTCGTCTTGAGATCACCTTGACGAGTCGCCCACAAAGTCGTGCCGCCCCTGTGTGAACCGGGTCTTAAAGAGGAAGTAAATCCGAAAAAAGAAAATGTTTTTTTTTTTGCGTTCTGATGTGATGATAGATGACAGATATATATTATGGCCATACCTTTTGTGTCTCTGTATTGCTATGTTGACAATCTGAAAATGTACTTTGTTCCATTAATGCGTCTGTTCATATTGGAATTTGTTTCTTTTTCAATAAAAAAAAAAAATGAAATATAAAAATACTATCAAATAAGAGTTTTCTCAAGTGTTTTCTACAAATCCATATTAATGTAGATATTTATTGTTTACTATAACATAAAAGAAGAGTTGAAGCTTTGAGGGCCCAGTCACACCATATGCATTGAGATGCACTTGGTAGCATTGCCCAGCGCAGTCCCAACACAAAGGCACGGCAATTTGCCCTGCTTCCTATGGTGCCAGCTCATACCATTGTACTGCAGCAGTTTGTGCATAGAATTTTATTAAATGTCTTTTGTGACATTTTAATAAAGTTCTAACAACAAAAAGAAGAAAAAAGAAAACAGCACTGGAAATGGGGCTTCAGCTTCAGAAGGAAAATGTAATATTATTATTATTATTATACACAATTTATACAGCGCCAACAGTTTACGCAGCACTTTACAATGTATAGGGGGGACAACACAATTACAGTACAGTTCAATACAAAAGGTACAGGAGGGCCCTGCTCGTAGAGCTTACATTCTAAAGGGAGGGGTGGTGGTACAAAAGGTACGGTAATAGCTGCAGAGAATTTGATGGGGGTGGCTCGGGGATAGTTGATAGGTGGGTGTAGGATAGGCTTCCCTGAATAAATGATCCCCTTAGCGCCAACCTTACGCAAATTTGCGTTTGTGGCTTGAAGGGGTTAGAACGGCATCACCCTGGTACCATTTTTTAGAGTGGGCGGTTGGCTTTTTGGTGATAACAACCGATGCGGCTAAAAAATGCTCGGCTGTTATCCTAAAGGAGCGAGAGGGGACGTCCCCCCCTCCTGCCTCCTTCTGCCGCTCTTCCAGGGCCTCCCGTCCCACCGGGAGGCCCGATTCACGAACCGGTGTGTACGCCGGCTAGGCTGAAACTGGAACGAAGCCGGAAAGGGCTTTGATCGAGTCTCCTATGTAAAAACACGGAAGCAACGTCACAACATCACTTTCGCTTTACTCGGCTGCCAATTTCTAAAAGTACAGTATTTAGAAATGCTGATTTTGGCAATCTGAATACTTTTAAGTGCAAAGGAGGGATTTGGGGTCTTTTAGACCCCCGATCTCTCCATAAAGAGTAGCTGTCACTGCGTATTACTGTCACAAGGGATGTTTACATTCCTTGTGACAGCAATAAAAGTGATCAGAATTTTTTTTTTCAAAGGGACAATGTCAAAAAATAAAAATAAGTTAAATAAACAAGAAAAAATTTAAATTTTTAAAGCTCCCCCGTCCTCGCGTGCTCGTGCAGCAAAAAAAAACATATGCATATGTAAACGGTGTTCAAATCACACATGTGAGGTTTCGCCGTGATCATCCGAGTGAGAGCAATAATAGCAAAAGACCTCTGTAACTCTAACCTGGTAACTGTTACATTCTTTTAAAGCGTCGCCTATGGAGATTTTTAGGTACCATAGTTTGTCGCCATTCCACGAATGTGCGCAATTTCAATGCATGACATGTTCGGTATCTATTTACTCGGCGTAACATCCTCTTTCACATTATACATACAATTGGGCTAACTTTATTGTTTAGTTTTTTATTTAATTCATAAAAGTGTATTTTTTCCCAAAAAATTGTGTTTGAAAGACCGCTGCGCAAATACCGTGTGACATAAAATATTGCAACGATCTGCATTTTATTCTCTAGGGTCTCCGCTTAAAAAAAATACAGTTGCAAAAAAAAGTATGTGAACCCTTTTGGAATGATATGGATTTCTGCACAAATTGGTCATAAAATGTGATCTGATCTTCGTCTAAGTCACAACAATAGACAATCACAGTCTGCTTAAACTAATAACACACAAATAATTAAATGTTACCACAGCACAGACTGCTCAATGAGGTGATATATATATAATTGTTTGGGGTTCTAAGTAATTTTCTAGCAAAGAATATGGATTTTAACTTGTAAGCAACACATGTCAGAAATAGACTTATGCCTTGTACACACGATTGGTTTTACCAATGAAAACAGTCCAATGGACTTTTTTCATCGGACAAACCGATCGTGTATGGGCCCCATCGGTCTTTTTTCCATCGGCGAGAAAAAATAGAACATGTTTTAAATGTATCCAATGGAAAAAAAACGATAGCAAATTCCGATCGTCTGTGTGGAACTCCATCGGAGAAAAAACCCACGCATGCTCAGAATCAAGTCGACGCATGCTCAGAAGCATTGAACTTAATTTTTCTTGGCTCGTCTGAGTGTTTTACGTCATGGCGTTTGGGACGGTCAGGTTTTTGACTGATGGTGTGTAGGCAAGACTGATGGAAGTCAGCTTCATCGGAATTCCGATGGAAAAATCCATCGGATTTGAATCCATAGGAAATCCGATCGTGTGTACAGGGCTTTAGGCATTAAAGGTATATTGCAGCTTATCAGTTCTTGGCTGCATTCATTTTAATTTTTCATTATAGAAAGAAAGTATAAAAAAGACTTGCTGAGCTCACCTTTCTTGTTGAAATGCAGTGTTCTTGTCACTTCCTGTGTCTTTAAATAAAGCAAAAAGTTATCTGCCTTCTGTATACAACTAATCTCCCCAGCTTCATATAATGGAGATCTACAAAGGGAGGCATGTTTGAAGTCCAGCCTGGGTGTCAGACATATCTCCTTCCTTAGAAACAGTGAAGGGGTGAGTATAGCCACCCAGAGAGAGGAAGTGTGCTATCAGCAATATTACCAGTTAAAAATAAGAAAAGCTCAAAATCTTAACCACTTGGCGCCCGCGCTATAGACGAAAGACGTCTGCAGCGCGGCACCTATCTGCCAGGTGGACGTCCATGGACGTCCTCCTGTTTACTTTCGCAATGCGCGCCGCCGCGTGCGCGCATCGGGGAAAAGCTCTGCCCGCTAGGGTGACCACATTTCCAAACTGCCATTCAGGGACACCCCCCCTTCCCAAAAATCTACTTGTGCTGTAATGAATCACAGCACAGTGATTGGACACAAGAGGTGGGATTTATGATTTCTCCAATCACAAGCAGGGGGCGGGGATTGTGCCTCTCCTGGCATTCCCGGACAGGACAAGTACTGTCATTGAGTAAAGCAGGGATTTGGCAGCCTTTTTGGGGGCATCAGATTGGCCCGGGGGGGGGGTGGCTGTGTCAGTTTCATTCCAGGACACTGTATTGTCCTGGAATGAAGGTGCCCGGGGCAGACCTGCAAAATGCGGGACTGTCCCGGACAATCCGGGACACGTAGTCACCCTACTGCCTGCCGTGTCACGCGGGTACCGTTGCGCGTGCCTGGCGGCCGCAATGTCCGCCGGGTACCCACGATCGCCAGTCACAGAGCCAGAGACGTGGATCTCTGTGTGTAAACATCCTGTCAGGGAGAGGAGACCGATCGTGTGTCCTTTGTACATAGGGACACCGATCGGTCACCTCCCCCAGTCAGTCCCCTCCCCCCACAGTAAAAATCACTCCCAGGGAACACATTTAACCCCTTCCTCGCCCCTAGTGTTAACCCCTTCCCTGCCAGTCACATTTATACAGTAATCAGTGCATATTTATAGCACTGTTCACTCTATAAATGTGAATGGTCCCAAAGTAGTGTCAAAAGTGTCCGATGTGTCCGCCGCAATATCGCAGTCCTGACAAAAATTGCAGATAACCGCCATTACTAGTAAAAAAAAAAAAATGTCATAAATCTATCCCGTATTTTGAAGACGCTATAACTTTTGTGCAAACCAATCACTATACGCTTATTGCTTTTTTTTTTTACCAAAAATATGTAAAAGAATACGTATCGGCCTAAACTGAGAAAAAAAATATTTGTTTTAAAAAAAATTGGGATATTTATTATAGCAAAAAGTTAACAATATTGTGTTTTTTTAAAATTTGTCAGTCTTTTTTGTTTATAGCGCTAAAAATAAAAACCGCAGAGGTGATTAAATACCACCAAAAGAATTTGTGGGGAAAAAAGGACGTCAATTTTGTTTGGGAGCCACGTCGCAGGACCGCGCAATTGTCATTCAAAGCTTGACAGTGCTGAAAGCTGAAATTTCGCCTGGGCAGGAAGGGGGTATATGTGCCCAGTAAGCAAGTGGGTAATTATATTAAACTTTTGTTTTTGGATTTAGATACACTTTAAGTGGAGTGCCAAGAATAGGGGAATATACCATATTAGAGTTGTTGCTATAGGTAGAGGACTTTGCCTGCCATGAGGAAAATACATAGCTTGCCATTGATAAGCTACATATTGTACAGGAATTATAATAGTGATGCAAGAGGTAAATGCTGCTCAATGCAAATTAGGATTCTGGGATGCATGCATTTTTATGGTACATGTTGAATTTTAGCTTGATAAAAGTCCATCTAAAACCAGATTTTATTTTTTTGTCCTGGTTAGAGTTTAGTATTTTTTTTTTGTGAGGATTTTCTTTCACTTCCTGTCCTCGGTGACACAACAGGAAGTGAGAAGAAACTGAGTGCAAATTTCCTCCTAGAGGGTGTCATTGTAAAACATTTGGCTTTAGATGGGTTTTAATAAAGTTCAATGTAAGAAGTTTAGAAAATTAGGAACCTGAACCTAAATAAAACAAAATTTATCTCAAAAAGGGTTAAATCTCATTCACCCAACGGACTGTGCCTAATTTATTCAGACATTTTATTTAGAAACTTGCTGCTTATATTTAAAATGATATAATTGTATTACTGGTTACACTGATGTTCTTTATGTAAAGGAGTTTGTCCTTTGCTTCTGACATGCATTTGTGAAGCCCCTTAGAAGAATTAGGCCCCATGTACACGGGACGCTGTTAAACGCGCGTTCAGAGGCAGTTGGACACTTTTTTTCAACTGCCCCTGAACTCATTCAATGTTATCCTATGTGTCCATGTAAACAGTCTCGTTTATTGACGTTTTTAGGCAGTTGCGTTTAACTTCGTTTTTCTGAAAGCAAAAAAATGGGTTAAGACACCAAAGATTTCTACGTTTCAGATGCCAAACACGGCTAAACGCGTCTAAACGCAGTACCGGCGTTTAGCCGCATTTTCGTTTATAAACAATTTTAAAGGTGACCTATTTTTTTACATAAAAAATCTCAAAAATGATGAAAAACCATAAAAAAAACAAAAAAAAACTGTAATTGCTTGAATTGCATTGTGGACAATCCACAACTTGTGGCAAGTGGACTATCCACAACTTGTGGCAGGTGACGTGGCCAGGTGACGTGGCAGGTGACGTGGTAGGTGGACAATCCACAACTTGTGGCAGGTGACATGGCCAGGTGACGTGGCAAGTGGACAATCCACAACTTGTGGCAGGTGACGTGGCCAGGTGACATGGCCAGGTAACATGGCAAGTGGACAATCAACAACTTGTGGCAGGTGACCTTAGCCAGGTGACGTGGCCAGATGACGTGGCAAGTGGACAATCCACAACTTGTGGCCAGGTGACGTGGCAAGTGGACAATCCACAACTTGTGGCAGGTGACGTGGCCAGGTGACGTGGCAAGTGGACAATCCACAACTTGTGGCAGGTGACGTGGCCAGGTGACGTGGCCAGATGACGTGGCAAGTGGACAATCCACAACTTGTGGCAGGTGACGTGGCCAGATGACGTGGCAAGTGGACAATCCACAACTTGTGGCAGGTGACGTGGCAAGTAGACAATCCACAACTTGTGGCAGGTGATGTGGCAAGTGACACACTAAATACAAGTACACTGCTGCTCTCTCAGCTGCTGCTACTCACTCTGGTCTCACAAAATGGCTGAAATGGTTAATAATACTGTTTTTTAAGCTTAGGGCGGGTCCTTATGATGTTTCTTAACTAAAAGCTTCTACACGCAAACGCGGTAAAACGCAGCTAAACGCTACTAAACGCGGCATGCAACCGCGGCAAAACGGGCGTTTCTAAACGCCAGTTTCAACCTTCGTTCAGAAGAGTTTGCACCAGCGTCCCGTGTACATGGGGCCTTAGAGTGCAGTGGTTGAATTTTTGTTATTTGGATTATATGGAACAATTTGCATTTGCTTTGCTTCTCATTTTGGTAAATGCACCATATCCTATTCTGCTAACACCCCCCTTCCTCAATGCAATGTCATTGCAATTTAAATCCACTCCAAGGAAGCAGGTCAAAAACAGAACAAAGCAACTTTAAAGTATCCTAAACATGCCTGGCTTGTGTTTGCATCGGATGCCCTTATACACAAAGCTAGATATGCTGGCCATAGTGACCAGTCCATTTTGTTCTTCACTCTTAAGTTTGCACTGGGGCACTGATTCCAAAAATCTAGCTACTGGCTTAATAAAGAGCATTAGAAGAGCATTAAGTACCATTATGGCAGTGATGCTCTGGCCCTCAAGGTCCAACAATGAACATTTCCTCACTAGAACATTAATTATCTCACGTGACAGTCCATGAAAAGTGCTGAAAAACATACATTGATAGGGGGTCCTGAGGACCGGAGTTGGGCACCTCTGTTCTTGACATTCATGTAATTGAGTGCCCTATTATCTGTTTGGTCCCTCAAACATGGAGTTCTAAGGACTCACAACTACACATCTTCACACACATAGCTGTCTAGGCACACCATGTTATCCAGCTGAAATCTTCACTGGATTGCTGGCAGCTCGTGTCTGAACCCAGCTTGTAGCTCCCCCCAGAGTGGCAGGATTGATTGGCTACACTCGGATTGGGCACTGCTTCCTGCTACTTGGACGCAAATGGTGCCATCTGTTACACCTCTAGTTAAAAGAACATAAAGTTGAGCATTTCATATAGACAATACCACCCCTGATACTCCATATACTAGACATTGCTCTGTCTCACTTGGCAGGAGACTGCGTCATGGTGGGGCCAATAAGAGGAAACAGAAGCAAGGGCTCTACTTAAATGGATAACATATTTATTTTGCATTTCAATTCTTTACTAGCAGATGGAATTAAATCTATTATTTTGCAGGCAGCGGGAATACTTTTTACACAGTTACTGGATGGGGTGAGTTCACATTTCACAGACTGCAAAAATGTATTGGTTATCACATCCCAAGCTTTCCCATTCTGTCTGTAATGCTGCATAGAGACCAGGAAACTCTGAAATGGTATTTCCAGTGAAAAGGACACAAAACTATAAATGATATTTGCTCATCGTCACACAGCTGTTAGCAACAGCTATAAAAATATAGAAAGTGGAAAGCTATTTAGAAGGAGGAGCTACAATCAAGAAATTACTTGGCAGTAAACTTGCTTAAGAGAAATCTACACTGGGAGCAGTATACTGGCTGCTATCATTGGGAAATACTAGTTGCCTGCCTGTCATGCTGATCCATTGGCTTTCTGGGTGACTCGAAACAGGTATGCAGAGTAAACCCCAAGGGTAGCTAAAATGAAAAACAAAAAAAATCAGCACAAGGGATATAACTTACAGTCCATAGGATGTGTCCCTTGTGCTGATTCCTCTTCTAGCTGTAATACTCCTCCATTTATTCCCTGGACGTTTACGGTGGTGCCAGTTAATAGAACTAAGGAACTGTCACAGGCTGACATTGCTTTTCAAATGGTGGAAGAGAAGTGGCCTCCAGGCTTTCAAAAGGTCATCCTACTGCCTACTGAATGTGTTTTTTTGGGGGTTTTCGTTTTTAATCCCAAACAGGAATTTGTATTAAAAGCTAAACTTCGGGCAATTTTTTTTTTTTTTTTGCTCGCACTGCATGGGTTAAAGTGGTTTTAAACCCGATCAAAAAAAAAAAAAAACCCTGTAAGACAAAGGCATAATGAGCTCATTATGAATTACTTACCTTAGATCCAAGCCCCCGCAGCGGTCCTCGTACCCCCCTCCGGCCGGCGACATTTCTCCCGGGGGTTACTTCCGGGTATCGCGGCTCCGGCGCTGTGATTGGCCGGGGCCACGATGTCGTCACTCCCACGCATGCGCACGGGAGCCGCCCGTAACGGCACACGGACATACGTGCCGTTGTTTTAGTGTGCGTGTGCTGATGACATCGGCACATGCAGGGGACAGGAGATATCTCCCAAACCGTGCAGGTTTAGGGGATATCCTGGGTAGCTACAGGTAAGCCTTAACATAGGCTTACCTACAGCATAAAGTGGTTGTAAAGGGTTTTTCAACCACTTTAACTGCTATTTTTTTTCTAGGGGAGAGGAGAGCAGAGTTATACTTACCTATTCTAGCAATCAAGATCAGTCCCTGCAACTCCTGCCCCCGAGCGGTTTTGTGCAGTGGACTGTTCCTGATGTCATCACACCCATAGACCTGCTCTGGATGTGAGGACATCAGGAACAGTCCACCGCTGGATCGTGGGGGATGAAGCAGAGGATTAGGTGAGTATACAGCTATGCAAAATGAGCAGTTAACCCATGAAATACAGGCATGGCTCCAATGCATGGGGAAAAAAAAATTTTGCCCAGAGTTGGGCTTTAAATAATGTGCCACAACCGCAAAGTTGTGGCACAGCCCCAGTAACCTCAAAGAGTTTTACAGATGGTTTTGCCTCGACGAGTTGAATTTACCATCGCAGTGAAGCAAAGCATCGCGGCTACACCACACCCTCTGGCTGCCATGGTAGGGGTTAGGTGAGCAGTCGGAGGGGGGGGGGGGAGTAAAAAAAGTCAAGCACCTGTTTCTACTGTCCCTTTTCTGCCTGTGTGAATGAGGCCTAAGAATAATGAGCTTTACTTATAAGTAGATTGCATTATTTGAATAACTAACATACAGTAAATCACTGATTACCACACAGGAATAAAGGCAAGAATACTTACCATAGTTCCAACGGTTTAAGACAAGGTCCCTTGCTGGCACCAGCATCTTCTCACCGGCCTCTTCATGTGCTGATCTTCAGCTGTCTTGATTGGCCGCTGTGGGATGATGTCACTCCTGCACATGCACAGAAATGCAGTCATCCTGGCACACAGGAAGTGTGCCAGAATGTAAACTGAGCTATGCATGTTCAGTTCAGTGTACATTATACAGGCGACTGCGAACAGTCAAGTACGTGTATTTTATTGCAGAAGAAACATTGCATGTCTCTTCTGCAATAAAGAGCCTGTCTGTTCACATTTTTTTTTCTACTTTTGTTACACTTTAAAACAAGTGCGATGCCAGGTTGCAAAAGCTTACAGACTACCTCCCACAGGTCCCCTTGGTTGCTTTATAGAAATATATACACCATGGTGTACATGAGACACTGGGCTGATTTACATAAACCGAAGCAAGCTGCAGCAGTTGCTCATAGCAACCAATTACTAAAAGATGTGACCTGCTTGGTTGCTATAGACAGCTGCTCTGAGTGATTTTACAGATCTGGCTTTCCTAGAAGGGAAGTGACTGTGTCTATTCCTCTCTGGAACAGACCCTGCAAGAACTGGTGTGTGCAGCCCGGCCTTCCATACCCCATCTGCAGCCATCAATCTTACTTCTTTCCATGAAATATAACCATGGTTACAGCTTCAAGACACAAATCAGTCTGGATTGTCTTTACACTTCCTGCATTACCTATTGAGAGACGCATGGAGCGCACGATGGAGGGAAATGAAAGCAGCTTCAGCTGTTCCACATAATCTGCAGAGAGGGGAGATCTCCTACCACACAGCGAGGTCTGGCAGACATGTCACCCGGCCTGGTAATTTTATATACGATAGGTGGCAATCCTCTACATAAGCAGCGTTAGTGACAGGAATGCTGTTAGTGGCAGAAAACCAGGAGAATATACTGTTTCCTGACAAATGGTGTAGAGATTTATGAAAAACACATTTTAGGTCAGGTATGGAGAAATGCAGAAATGTTACTTAAAGTGGAAGTAAACCCTCCTATCATTTTCAGGCAAGGAAGCTGCCATCTTGGCCTCTGTTTAATCTTCAACTGCCATGATGCTGCACATGTGATCAGTTATGACACCAGCCATTGAATGGTTTGACAGTTTGGTTGAGAGCACAACCAATGTGACAGTTGGCATTCCCAGCATGCCGGGAATGTAACTGCTTTTTGAAACTGTTAAATCAATGGGTTTACTTCCACTTTAAGGTATGACTAGAGGAAAAACTTTTTGAATAGAGTGGAGAGGGATTAGAACCCCTGTCATGTTTTTATTGCTGTCTGTGTCCCCCATTAAGAAGATTCACCCTCTCTATTTGTTCTTTATACTGTTATCACTAAGAGCGAAATTGATAGATGTAGCGGTACCCCCGTAGGAGCTGCTGGTTTAGTTTTGGGTCTGCACGTTACCTTACTGTTCCAAGCGTTCAGCTCAGGGGTTCTCCTTGAAGAGTTTATCCGGAAGAAATGTTTGCACCAACACAAAGTCTCTTTCAAGGGTTTTATTGAATAAACTTTCCAACAGAGGGTAGAGGAATGGGGAGGACTCAGGTATCTTACTTGTCGATCACGGAAATTTCCTAGGTCCAGAGGAGCAACTGAATCCACGCTGGACTCAGCAACCACCGGATAGGCCCGCTTTTACCGGCCTAGCAACCGGCGCAAAGCTCGATCAAAGATAGTCTCTGCCAGAGACTTGGTATTGGAATTTGATCAATAGTCTCTGCCACAGACTCGTATAACCCCTCGCTGGGTTTGCTCCCTCAGAAAGAACACAGCTCTCAGTGCCAGGATCTTTCAGCTACCCCAGCAGCACTGTGAGGTAGATTTTTGGGATCCGGGTACATCCTCCAATTGAGTCCTCAATTGTTCAGTCCCTTCCATCAGGCAAGGCGACACAGGATCGTCCCTGGATTAGCAGGCCCCAGTAACTCCTGGGCCTACATCTCAGTTGCGAGGCCTCGGGCGAATGTGGCCCCCGAGGCAGGAGCTGCCAACACATCCCTGAGGCCAGGAGGGCCCTCAGGTGAGGATTGAAGAACAAACCCCACCAAAATGGCGTCCGTCCCTTAAGTACCCTCTCCCAGCATGCACAGCGGGTTCACCACGCCCCTTGGGCTGATTCTGGGGAAAGAGGTACCCAATACGTCCAGTCTGTTGCCTTCCCAACCCTGACCAGCGGTGACAGCGACACCCACCGCTGGGGGGGGAAATCATTCAACCAGCTGAACTGAAACAGCGCCGCAATTTGAATACAATCTCTCTGGGCCAAACTAATGCCCAGACAACTATAATTTCAACATATAGCGCCCACTCATTGGGAGCAGGGCGCTACATAGATAA
The DNA here is from genome assembly GCA_029206835.1 of Rana muscosa. NCBI lineage: Eukaryota > Metazoa > Chordata > Amphibia > Anura > Ranidae > Rana > Rana muscosa. The sequence goes on from CM055123.1 coordinate 192,360,173, forward strand.
TCACAAATTTCGGGTTGTCCCCAGAACAATAACAGAGGGGTAATCTTTCAGTGGACACACCAATTCTAGATTCCCCCACTTTCCCTCCTGTTTTGGCTATGGGACTCTAAGTGAAGGCAAGCCTCTGCATTGGGACACAGATTGCTAAAAAGAAACAGACAGGGGTTATAACCCTCTCTTTATTTCAAAATGAAAAAAATGTTTTGCCTTAAGACATCTTTCACACTGGGGCGTTTTAGCACTAAAAATAGCACCTGTAAAGTGCCTGAAAAGCGCCTCTCAAGCCACCCCAGTGTGAAAGCCTGAGTGCTTTCACACTTGGGCGGTGCGCTTGCAGGATGGGAAAAAAGTCAAAGCCGCAACACGGACGCTATTAACTCTTTCTTCAGCTGCTAGCGGGTGTTAAAAGCGCCCAAGTGGCCAAAAAGCTAAAACAAGTGACTTTTTACAGCTAACGCCCACACCGCCCCAGTGTGAAAGGGGTCTTATGCCCAGTACACACGATCAGAAAATCATACAAAAATACAGATTTCGAAGTAATCGTAGGATAATTGGATCGTTAGTACAGAGCTTTCCAAAGCCAATCCAGACATTTCATCCGATATTATTTGATCGGGCATGCACGTAGAAAAAAAAACGTACAATGCCAGATCGTGCGATTTACGTTTAATCAGTGCAGCAGTAATGCGAAAATGCAATACAAATGCATTACAACACATGACATTACTTACAAATTTTTATTCTGTAGTACGAGAATTTTCTGGACTAGTAAACTCTTCGGATTCGATCTGAGATTAGCATGCAAAAAAAACGGACCATCATTCAATACAATATACAGATATAAACAATATAACAGGCCATGCTCACCCAGTTATAGAGAACACAATCAGCAGTAAGGGGTATGTTTATAAAGCAGTGAATGTGACATTCACTGAAATTTCACTGCAGGTGAACCAGATACTTTAATTAAAAAAACACCTACATTGAATGTTTGGTAAATGTAATATTTAGTGCTTTATAAGTATACCCCTTAGGCTTCATGCACATTACCATCCTGGGCTGTACACCGCCCGGATCAGTGTATTTCTGCAGTGGGTATGGCACTGCAAAAATTGACGGCGCTCTATAAGTAACTGTAATAAATAAATAAAATAACACTGTCCCTAGGACAGAAAGTGTCAGGATCCCAAAATTCTACAGTTTTCACCGAAACAGGGAGCGAGGCAAAAACTTCCAGCGAAGATGCTGGCTCTGGCGACGACTAAGAGGGAAATTTCGGATTACGAAGGAAAGGGTAAAAAAAGGAACAACAAAGGGGTTTATTTCTGTTATAATGTTTGTGCTGGAAGAGCATGTCTGCTACTTTCTAGTATTTAAATTAAACTCCAGCCAGAACATTTTTTCTGCTTTTGGGTAGACTGAGGAAGGGTTAGAACATCTGTCACAGAACAGGAAGCAAAGGATGATCTACGTAATGGGGCACGGCCAGTAAAAATCTGGCAGAGGCTATATCTCTCACCTTAGAGAGGTCTCTCACATTCTTTGTTGGGTGGATGAACATGCCGTGGTTCACTCACCAGTATCCATTCTGAATGTGGACAACTGGTAGTGGAAGCGAGCTACCTCAGCTGTCTGTCGTTGAATCAAGATAAGTAGCCCCTTCATCTGAAGGTCTTTCACCTTCTTCGTCAGCACATTCTTCATTGGGTGGAGGAACATGTTGTGGTTTACTCGCCAGTATCCATTCTCGACGTGGACAACTGGTAGGTGAGGCGGACTACCCCAGCTGTCAGTCGTTGGATCAAGGAAAATGGTCCCTTCATCTGAAGGTCTTTCACCTTCTTTGTCAGCACCGTAGAGGCCATTCAAGCTTTTTTGTTCTTCCTCCTTCTTTTCCTACTGTTCATTCGTGTAATCACCCCTCTTCTTTTCCCCATTGCCACCATGGTCCTCTACTGTTTATTTTTAAGTTTGCATGTGTTAATCTCAGGCCTCATACTCCAAAGCCAAGCCCAAGCCTGGTACCCAGCCCACCTGTGAAGCCTGGACTTCCATGTCCTCCATTCAAGCCCCCAGATAAATATTCTTCAGTATGAGGTGGCACTCCCACTTTCCAATGTGGGGAGACATCTTTTAGCCTCTGCAGGCATCTGGACAGCCAGCATGTTATAAAGTTCTGGCTGGATCTTTCAGTTTGGTAGAAAATTATTTATTTCCCCTAAATTTATTGTGTTTCTGGGCTTGTGGATACAGTTCCACTCCCCAAAGATATTTATGTGCCCATTTGGTGCTTTATTTAAAATGTGTCAAACAGCAGACTAATGAGTAAACTGAAGTAACCAACAGCAGTCACATTTGACACCACAGAAGTAAAATCTGTTAAAAATGAAATCTGATTGGTTGCTGTAGAATACTGAACATTGTTCTTTTCCTCATTACATAAATGCGTGTTTAATAAAGGAACATTGTGTACTGATTTTGTGTGTGTCATCATAGTACAATAAACAAAACTGCTCAGCAGACATTTTGGCTTCCCCCTTATATGCATAAATATTAGGCTGACGCATAAGATGAATATATGAAATGAATAGACGTTCTTCAAGCAGAAGGTTTTGTTTTTGTTCTGGCTTCCTAAGGACAGTGTTTGTTGGCTTTTATTGTGCTCAGAGGTAAAGCTTAAATAGCTCAGCTTGTATGTCTAGATCATGTGACAATAGCTCATTAATCATGCCTTAAACCCATCCATACCGCATGGTTCATCATAACCCATCCTCACAAATTTATCTTAGCCTTTCATCACATTGACCTCGCAGGATGGCAGCCTCCTAGGAGACAAAATGGGGATCTTGGCATTCCTGATTGTTAGCATACTGTATTTGTTTTTATGTTCCCATCATATGCTTTTGTTCTAATTCTTGCATCAGTTCTGCATGGCTTGTCAAGATCATCTGCCCTGATCTGTACCGAATGGCGTCTCTGGGTCCTAAAATACAACACGCAAAAGACAACAATCAGATCCACTCACCATGATGTTGGTTCGAGGAATACAGCTAGCAGAGCTGTGGCCCACAACAACCAACCAAATTGCAGCTTTTTCTTTTTCAAAAAAGGTTAAAATATGAAAGCTAATGCCGCGTACACACGATCATTTTTCCCGTCGGGAAAAATGACATTTTTTTTTTTTGCCGAGAAAAACGATCGTCTGTGGGCTTTATGCCATTTTTCTCGTTGAGAAAAACGGCAGGAAAAACGACGAGAAAAATTAGAACATGTTCTAAATTTTCTCATCGTTTTTTCCATCATTTTTTTCCGCTGCAGTTTTCCCATAGGGAGACACTGCCGCGGAGCCCACAGACGGTCGTTTTTCTCGTCAAAGAAAAAAATGACGGGAAAAACGGTCGTGTGTGGGGGAACATGCCGTTCCCTCGTTTCTCATTTTTTTTCATGCCGTGATTCACGGTGGTGTTTTCACCGCCGTGAATCACGATCGTGTGTACGCGGCATAAGACCTGTTTAGCAGCTCTGAAAAATATTGCTACTTTCATGGCTATGCATAATACTTTGTCTTTCTCTCAGTGCTTAAAGATGAATTCTAGCCAAAACTCTTTATTTTTTACAGAGTGGAGTTTGGAAATGTTAGCACCTCTTTAGACAAAAGTGAGGTCTGACAAACACCAGACTTATTTTCTCCAGAATTTGCCAGTCGGTAACAAAATTGTCAGAATTAAATTTCACGTTTATGCTAGACAGCAATGCAAGGTGACACATTTCTCAAAAACATTCCAGGTTAAGGCACAGTTGACAGAAAACAATCCAAGGTAGAAGCAAAGCAGAGATGTAATAAATCTCCACTAGCCAGAGTCTTCCAAAACCTCTAAATGTTCCTGATGTAAATGGCTCTGTCATAAATACTCTGGAAGACCAATCTGGGTAACACACATCTGTGAGTTTGGTTTTATTTGACCTAAAACTGAACTTTCATAAATTTCAACTCTCAGCTTTACTTATATTCTATAATTCCACAGTAACAGAGTAAAATCCATGAAAAGTGGTTACTCTAATGTAAAAAAAAAATGTCCTCTAAAGCATAATAATACACTTTACAACTCCTACACTGCACCCCCCAGACCTTTTGATTGGGTGGGGGTTGGCTCTTCAGGTTTAAGAAAAAAGCAGTTTTTTTGGAGGTATGGAGATTTCATATGACATGGAAACTATCATGGACACTGAGAGACACTTTTTCTTAGGGCCAGTGACTCTTACAAATGTTAGATTGGACTAAGCAAATTTTTATTTTACTGTTGCTAATATCTTTTTTTTTTTTTATGTAAGTAATTTCCAAATTTATTTTATGTTGAATAAAACAATACTTACATATCATTAAGCTGGACCTCTGAATGCTCTAAGTAGAAATTAAAGCACAAATCGAATTCAAAAAGGCAGTTTGTTCCATTTAAACCCTTGCACCTTCCCCCCAAACTCCCCCATCATAAAAGCCATTTTTTCTGTGTTTTTTTTTCTCTGGCCTGCCCCTCACTGTCATTCTGGCCTATACCAGAATGACTTGCCCTTGGTCCTGCAGCCTCCTAGGATACTCATGTCACCTTTTCCAGAAGGCTGTAAGACCAGGCACACAGTGGCCAGAGGGTGGGCCTGGTGCATCATCAGTAGCTGGCTTTCCAGAAAAGGCAGCTAGCTGATAGAAGCCTAGCACCCAAGCTTTGACACCAGAACAGCGGATAAAAGCAGGAAAATGCTGAATACGCTGTGTAGGTGAGAATATGTTTTGAGAAAAACCCAGCAATATAGGTAAGGGGGGGGGGGAATACATAGTGAAATTTAAGCTTTACTTTAAATAATTTTACTTATGTAAAGAGCTACCGTAATGTAAAACCCTGTTACATTCTTTTTAGGGGTGGCAGTGAGTGTTACAGACATTTCTTAAAGATCAGAATTTCAAAAGCAACCACAGTACAGCGAATGGTTGGGCTTTCTTTAAAAAAACCATAGTGGCAGGTAGTGTATGTGTGTAGAGAGTTAACTGCTCAGCTAATCTGCCCCATTGACAATAACTTCCAGTCTTCTGGTGCTTAGACTGTTGTCCCAGGGCAGGAATATCTCTGCACAGGTGGGATCTGACAGTGCACCTGTCAGGTGACATTGATGAAATTTGACTGTCACTTTTACTTTAAACACTGGTGCACAACGCTGTATCCTGGCCTAGGCCAACAAGGCCCAGGCCTAGGCCAACAAGGCCCAGGCCTAGGGCAGCACTTTGCAGGGGGGCAGCACGAAAAGAGTCTCTGCCGGCTTGCGCCAACTGTTAGTGTAGTAACAGTCTGATGGGTTGGACTGGGCTGAGAGCCAAATTGTGTGTGTGTGTGTGTGGGGTGGGGGGGGGGGCTCTGCTTCTAATTTTGACTGTCCTATCATCCTGGACCACAAACCTTCCTCACTGTGCTATATATTTTCTGCTGCACCATTGGCATGGTTATTTCTTCTTAGTCCTCTCCATAAAATCATCAGAAATTTGTGCTTAAAGTAGAACTATAGGCAACACTTTTTTTTTTCATTTTGGATAGAGTAAGGGAGGGTTATAGCCCCTGTCAGTTTATTTTTTACCATCCCTGCCCCATTGCAGAGATTTCCCTTCACTTCCTGCCCCATAGTCAAACAGGAAGTGAGAGGAAATCTATGCAAATTAAGGGAATCCATTGCCTCAGGCTCTCAGAACTAGTGTCCCGACTCGAAAATTTCAGGGCGGGTCTTAAACAGAACAGGGTGTGGCCTTGACAGGAAGGGGTGGGTCATATTTAAATTAGGGGGTGCATGGATTTAGTCAGGCCTAGGGCAGCACAAAACCTAAATACACTACTGCTGGTGCCCATTGACAGGACAGAAAGTGAAGGAAAGTTTGAACAGTTGAACCTAAACACGACTATATGGGTGTTATGTTTGTGCACAGTTATCCTGGTGGCGTGGTCAAAGGTGAGAATTCCCTTTATTTTGGAGAGATCTCCTTTCATATCCTGTTGTGTCTCTGGAGCAATAAATAAGGAGAAATCTCTCCCCAATTGGGGCACAGGTAGCAAAAAAAAAGAAGGGTGAATTTCACCAATAGGACACAGATAGCAAAATTAATATTACAGAAGTTTTAACCATTACTTACTCTATCCAAAATTAAAAATAAATTGGTTTTAGATATACTTGAATCTTATGGGATATACTTACCGTATATACTCAAGTATAAGCCGAGTTTTTCAGCACATATTTTTGTGCTGAAAATGCCCCCCTCGGCTTATACTCGAGTCACCTTTTTGTGCCTGATCTCCCGGACTTTGGGGACCCGGTACCCGCTACTGGCACACTCCCTGGACCCCAAACTTAACACAAATGTAGCCCTATTCTTCCTGTATAAGTGTGCAAAGTTTGTTGTCCGGGGGACCTACATCCGGCGAGCATTGAATTTTCAAAGCAGGGCACCCCTTCCATAGACTCCCATGTTAAACAGTAATTTCTCCGGTGAATTTGGGAACCCGGTACCGTCCAGTCGTAGGTCCTCTGGACCTGGAACTTGGCACACATATAGCCCCATTTCCCCTCTACAAGTGTGCAAAGCTTGTTGTTTGGAGAACCTACTGCCGGGGAGCAACGATTTTTCAAAGCCAGACACCCCTTTCCATAGACTCCAATGTTAAACGTCAGTCTAGTCATGGACACAGTGAGGCATGGGCACAGTGAGTCATGGACACAGTGAGACATGGGCATAGTGAGGCATGGGCATAGTGAAGAATGGACACAGTGAGGCATGCACATGGACACAGTGAGGCACAGTGAGGCATGTAGATGGACACCCTAGGCTTATACTCGAGTCAGTACGTTTTCCCAGATTTTTGTGGTAAAACTAGGTGCCTCAGCTTATATTCGGGTCGGCTTATACTCGAGTATATACGGTATATGGGGAAAATCAACCAAGAAAATGCAATACTGAGCAACTAAATATCATCATCTCCCATCTAGCCCTAGCCTAATTCTTGGAAGAAGGAGTGCAATTTTCTTAGCTCTGTAAAAATACTGCACAGCTTCCAAAAAACACCATTGTTAGTAAAGACATTTGTTCTATTATGCACATCATTTTTTGTAATTTAAACTTCAAAGGATATGTTAGAGTGAAATTATTAGGCATTAGCTAAGCATGACCTGATTTTTTTTTTTTTAAATCCTTTATTTAATAGTTGAGCAGAGCAATAAATAACCGTCTTGTCAACATACTTCTCCATGCAGACAATGCTTACATACAGAGCATACAAAATGACGTTATTTTTTTTTTTATGTATCTCAGTGGTTTCCTTGCAATGCTTTCTTCCAATGTGGAGCTTATGTCTCTCCAAATGGTTGTAGGTTCCTCTTGTAGTTCTAGTCTTCTCCCACATTCAAAAAACATACTGATAGGTTTATTGGTTTCATTATCCTACTGAGCTGCAACATATTATAAAATGGTATAAAAACCTCAGGGATTAATCAAGGTTTTTTTTTTCCTTCATTCAACCAATGTATAACAGCTTCTAAATGACATTTAAAAGTTTAAGTAGGTTCAGTGCTGATGCAGTTTGGATATTAATGTGTATTTTGTTCCTGTATTGTCGTTGTTGATATGAGATCTCTCATCTATGGCCACCTGAGACATCCAGTGATCGCAGGATAATGGTGTCTACAGACATTTATTGTCAGCTTGCTCTGCTGCCATTGAATGATGTTCCTAATGAAAGATAATTGCACAAGCATACATGTTCACATCACGTAAGCATGCATGCTTGGGCCTATGAAGAGAGGAAAAATACTTATGCCGCGTACACACAACCGTTTTTAATGTCATTGAAAAAAAACGTAGTTTTTCTCGACGTGATTCTTCTCAAGCCTGCCTTGCCTACACACTATCGTGAAAAAAAAATGCTCGAGCAAAGCGCGGTGACGTACAACACGTACGACGGCACTACAAAGGGGAAGTTCCATTCGGATGGCGCCACCCTTCATGTTAGTAAAGTTTGTTGAGCGACGATTCGCGCTTTTCAGCCTCGTGCTTTTCAGTCCGTTACAGCGTGACGAATGTGCTATCTCCATTACAAACGCTAGTTTTACCATAACGAACGCTCCCATCTCATACTTGATTCTGAGCATGCGCATTTTTTTTCACGTCATTAAAGCCCACACACGGACATTTTTCATGACGAGAAAAACGACGATGTAAAAAACGACGTGAAAAATTTGAGCATGTTCCAATTTTTTCATGGCCGTTTTTCACGTCGTGAAAAATGCTCTGAAGCATACACACGATCATTTTTAATGACCATTTTTAAAAATGTCATTTTTCTCATCATTAAAAACCGTCGTGTGTACACGGCATTAGAGATACCAGCCCCCATCACCATTTCAGCATCTCTCATGGTAAAACAATAGAGATTGGCCAAATGACCCATCCTGACCAGTCAACTTTCCTCTCAATCGAACTGGCAACATTTCCCAACGTGACCATAAATGTCCCTCTCTGATGTCCGTACCTTTAGGATTGCCATAAATGTTAAAAACAAAAAGTGTCAGATTGAAGCCTCTGTTATGGGAACTGGACCATATTTGGCCTTATTAACAACTGATAAGAAGCATTTTAAGGATCAGAGGCGCATTATGCACAGATAAATTAGGCCATCTTTACTTAGGCTCGGTTCGTGCGACTTGAGAGTTCAAAGTTGCGTGACAAGTTGCACCCCATTAACTGCAATAGAACCGTTCTAAACAGTGTGACATAGAAAAAGATTCCTGCACTACTTTGGGGCGACTTCATCGCGACTTTCATGGACTTCTGTTAATGAAATTGCAAGCAAGCCGCAATGAAGGATGTCAGCTTTTAAAGTCGTGTGACTTTGAAGCTCTGTAGATGTGAACGGCACTAAGCCTAGGTTCACATTGGAGCGATTTGTCATGCGATTTGAGAGATCAAATCGCATGACAAGTTGCAGCCAATTGGAGGCAATGGCACTGTTCCAATCGGTGCGACATTGATTTTAGTTCTTGCACTACTTTTGCCGATTTCAGGTGCGACTTCAATAGACATCTGTGCATGAAGCCGCACAGATGTCTATCAAGTAGCACCTGAAATCGCGCTGACCTTGCTACACTGAAATCGCGCTACTTCAAGTGAAGTAGTGCAATTTCAAAGTAGCAGCAATGTGAACCAGGGCTTAAGGAAAGGAAAACCAAGTGGAATAAAGCACTATGACATGTTTGCGTTGCAAACTCGCATGAGTGCACAGATCTTTGTACACATGGTTAATGTTGTCCCTAAACTATCTTGCATATCCTGCACTTATGTTTACTGCATTCAGGCCTCATTTGAGAGATGATCACTGTGGGTACTAATGGATTGTGACTGAGGATTAGCATATTATCGCCAATTTTGTTCAGTGAGAGATGGTGTTATGGTGACACCTGGCAGGTGACACGTGTTCACCCAAGGTGCAGAATCTAAGTAGCAGGTGGTCTGCACCAGAGTTCATGATGGTGGGCTGGGATTTCTAGTGGTCTCTGGTTTTCTTTCCTGCAAACTGGGACCAGGTCATGTCCAGCAGCACCACCCACCAACAGGTTACTGGAACAGAAGGGCTACAGTGCGGAAACTGTTCATAAGGCAGTAGACAAGGTAGTATTCAGGTCCAGGTAACTGGTAGGTGTGTATTATAGTTGTTTAGCTCTCAGGTAGTTGGCAATAAGATATAGCACCAGCCACTTCAAGGGAAACATTATTGTATTGCAGCTTACCAATTCTTAAATGTGATGGCTGCATTTGTTTCCTTTTCTTCTATTTTCATCTGGTGATCCAGCCAGCAAGTTTGTTGTTTTTTACAGCACAAACTCTCCAGCAGAATGTATCAGTTTACATGGATGAGACAAACCACTTAACATTGGCAGTAGTGATTAAAATGATCAGCTTTTATTTATTCATGCAAAACCTTCATCCCAAAAGAAAAGAAAACTGTTTGCTTTTAAAGTGTGAGCTGGAATTTGGCTTTTTTTTTTATTTGCTAGTGGTTCTAAATCTGCTAATAAAATTAACACTCCTATCATCCCCAGATGACAATGCTGCAGTCTGCTGTGCCTCTTCTGCTCATTCCTAGAGCTGTATCTCACTAATTCAGGAGATGTGTTACTGGCCAGATCACCAGATGAAAACAGAGGGGGGGAAAAGCCAAATAAAAGAAAACAAATGCAGCCACCACGTCTAGTGATTCGTAAGCTACAATATAATACATTTTTAGTTTTGGATTTAATATCAGTTTAAGGATTTCCATAAATGTTAAAAACTTTGTCCGATTGAATCCTATGTTATGGTAATTGGACCATATTGGGCTTATTGACAACTGATAAGTGTTTTAAGGATCAAAAGCACAATATGCACAGATATATGAGGCCAGGTTTACGAGAGGAAATGAACATAAGCTGGAATAAAACACTATGGCATGTTCACACTGCAAAATCACATGAGTGCATAGATCTACATGCTCATAGTTAATGTTGTCCCTAAGCTTCCTTGCATATCCTGCGCTGATGTTTAATGTACACAGGCCTCATTTGAGAGACAGTCACTGTGGGTACTAATGGCTTGTGATTGAGGATTAGCAAATCATTACCAATTTTGTTCAGAGGAGATTGTGTTATGGCGCCCCCTGGCAGGTGATGCATGCTCACCCAAAGAGCATAATTCATAGCTCGAAGATAAGGTTATACACCAAGGCTTGATTAACAGGTTGCCAACATCCCGTGGGTAGCTAGAACAAAAAAGGGTTGTCCCCCTAACTAGGGGCTGGGACTTTAACGGCAACAGAGTATTGCAAAACACAATAGTATTGCCTTTCCTTTGCCTTTCTCCCTATGGTCTCTATTGACCAGCGACAGACCTTGGTGAGATCTGATACAATTTTCTGTTGCAGCATGACTATTCGGTCTTTATCAATTTCCAATAAATGTATTTAGTTCATGGTTCAGCCAATTTTTATTTCCTATTAGGACTTATTGTCTCTATTACCATCTGGACTAATTCATAAGTGGCTATCAGGTTAGACCTATTTCTTTGCTTTTTTTTTTTCTCCCTGTTATTCACCTTCCCCTTCAACGATGCTCATTCATTCCCTGTTTGTCATGTTCACCGACCATGTTTTTGTATTTATTTTATAGATGTACTTTCAATCTCCAATAAGGACATGCCCCTGAAGAAAGGGAACCCTCCCAGAAACGCGTCGAGCTCAATCACGTGTGGAGAACAATTTGTACTCTTTGTTTTTATATGTAATCTACTGTATTTGAATTTCCATATTCTAAAGTTATCTCTATCTTGCCACCAAGTTGGCTTTTTAAACCAATTATATTAAATTACTTTATATCATACTATTGTGTTTTGCAATACTCTGTTGCCGTTAAAGTGCCAGCCCCTAGTTAGGGGGACAACCCTTTTTTGAAAGAGCATAATTCAAGTACCAGGTGGTCTTCATCAGAGTTTCTGATGGTGGAGATGGGCTGGGAACTCTAGTGGTTCCCGGTTTTCTTTCTCGCAAATACCAAGGGGTTACTGGAGCAGAAGGGCTACAGTGCAGAAACTGTTCATAAGGCAGTAGAGAAGAGAGCAGTGGCCCGTCCATAGTTCAGCAGCTATTTACACTTTGATCTACACTACTTTAATCGTTAACATTGCTAGTAGCGCATAAGCACCTTATTCATCATTTTTTTGCCGCACGGGCACCACCCCCCCCCCCCCCATCCATGTGTCCGGTCCTCTAAACTACATGCAGGGCGCCGGACGCATGGATTCCAATTGGGGTTCTTTTGTTTTTTTTGAAGCACGTGATTAGATAATAGGCTTCAAAAACAGTAGGCTTGGGGCGCCGAGCACTGTGCCCGAAGCCCACCCAGTTGTGTGACAATAGCAAATTATTATTCGCTATTGTAACACTGATTCTCCTCCTGGCCAATCAGGAAGCGTGTCCTGAGACTCATCACCTGATCTTCCAAAAGTAGATTCGATCAGATTGGCCACCAGGAGGAGGAGGGAGAAGACACAGGGGTAGCAAGAAAGCAGCCGCCCACAGCCCGGTGAAAAGTCGCTGCCGTCCACCGCTCGGAGCGCAGCCCACGAGATGGGGTAAGTGTGGGGCCCCAACTACTGACTGACCGACCCGGGAGGGGTGCCGCCGTGACCCCCATAACCTGGCCGGTTACAGCAGCACCATCTGCCCACCTTAAATGCTCATCTGGTAAGAGGACATGCTCAGCATCATTACTGGGAGCTCTGGAAGCCCTGGAGGTAGTAGATTTCCCCAAGAATCTTGCAAGACCCAGCAAAGATCCTGTGAGGAATCCTGGAAGACCCAGAAGAGATTATGTAAATCCTGGACAACCCAGCAGGACTCCTGCAAGTACTGTAACCGATTGGCTTGTTTGTAATCAGCCAAAGGTTGTAGGCTACAACTCTAAAACATTTAAGGATCATTTCTATATTTATTAAAGCGGAGTTCCACCCTAAAAACAAACTTTTCATCAGCAGCTTCCCTCTAATCTAAATAAAAACAATTTGTAAAAAAAATATTTTTTTCTTGCCTGTAAATAGCTGTTACTAGGCAGATTTCCTAATCTGCCTAGTTCCTAGTCCGCGGTGGGTGTACTTCCTTTCCTAACCCCCCATGGCCTCCTGGGAAATGATGACACTCATTTCCCAGGAGTCTCTGGGAATTACTGTGCCGAAAAATCGCAATATTTCCATACAGGAAATGACGCGATTAAGGCGGATCACAGCACTATTTTTGAATAGGGAACAAAGCCCTGTGTTCTGGCATAACACAGGTTGATGGAGGAGAGAGAGGACACGAGCAGAAAGGAGGTGGCATTCGCGGTTTTCCAGCAGCTGTTTCACCTAGAAGAATTCTGTTATCTATGTTGTCATAACAACGGGGCGGGACGTTCCTCCGTTGCCGCCCATTGTCATGGCAACGATCCAAACTAACGGTGCTACGAGCACGGTTATACTGCGCATGCGCAAGATCGAGAGGTGCATGCTGGTTACCCAGCATGCACCTCTATCAGAAAAACAAGGAAGACACATGAACTTGGCTTCACATGCCCACAACTATCATGGAAACGGCCACAAGATCGCTGAGAAGATATCAGGTAAGTGTTTTCACTGATTTATGTACCGATCGTAATTTATTAATATGTGTTAAAGAATATTTAATGTAATTGATTATAGAATTGCCCAAAAAAAAAAAAAATTATGCCCGGAACCCCGCTTTAACTGCACAGTCCAAAGCAAAAAGATTTCTACAGCAAGTTATGAAGGAACGTATAACGCTTCAGTAACAGGCATTCCTACTTTTATTAGCTGAAATCCCTGAAGAAGGGACCTTAGCACTCAAAAAGTTTGCATTGTGTAATTTTTGAGTTAGCCATTAAAAGGCATCTTTACTTTTCAATTTTTACAATATTATAGATGCAGAGTAATACTTTGCAGGAATCTACAATAATTAATGTTAGAGTGCGCTGAGCTACTTACTTCCTACACAAACTACTAGCTACACAGTATTTTAAACAGACCTCATTACCTCTTACCTTAACTGAGAATGATGATACTAGTGGCGTGTAAATATTAATGAGAATATAATTGTTTCACATCTAGAGTTTGCTTACTGGTTGTACCAAAAGTTAAAATCCACTTATTTCTATTTATCACAAACATCTCACATGTTGCTACCAATTAAAGGGAAACGGTAAAGGTTTATACATTTGTGTTTGAACATTTTAAACTGTTGTTTTATATTGCTTTTGCTTTTTAAATATTTGTGCTATCTATATACAATTTTTATTTCAGTAAATAAAAAATAATTCCAGGAGCACTATGGGTTAGCTAAGTAAACACAGGAGTAGCAGTCTGTCTCAAAGCAGTTTGTCTAGAACAGAGTTTCTCAACCAGCGTTCCATGGAACACCAGGGTTCCTCCAGAGGTTGCTAGGGGTTCCCTGAGCAATGTGCAATTTCTGCCACTCAGATAAGTAACCACTGACACCATTGATCTTTTTAGCTATCTGTAAGGGTGAAATTCTTCCCAATGTCCACAAGTGTAACTAAGGAGCATTCTTACCACTGACCATCACACTAATGTATCATGAGTTGTAGATATAGTGATTTTTAGCAGGGGTTCCCTGAGATGGGATGTTATTTCAAGGGTTCCTTTGTGTTGAAAAGTTTGAGAAAGGCTGCTATAGATGAGACTTCAGACTAAATTGGTCAATGAAGGATGAGTCACTGCTGATCAGTAATTAACTTCTGGATGGAAATTGCAGCTCGAGCTATTGGAGTCTGTAAACAACCAGCTGTCTCATCAAACCCAGAAACATGAAAAGAAGCCTAATGCCCGTACACACGATCGGTTTTCCCGTCGGAAAAAGCCAGATGAGAGCATTTGGACGGGAATTCCGACCGTGTGTATGCTCCATTTGACTTTTTCCAACGGAAAAACTGCCGTAAAAAGATAGAGGTTCTCTATAGGTTCTCTATTTTCCCGTCGGGAAAAAATCCGATCGGAATTTACGATCGTGTGTACAAATCCTGACGCGCTAAATTCCGACGCATGCTCGGAAACAAATCGACGCATGCTCGGAAGCATAGAACTTAATTTTCTCGGCTCGTCATAGTCTTTTACGTCACTGCGTTCTTGGCAGTCAAAAGTTCACCAAACTTTTGTGTGACCGTGTGTATTCAAGGCAGGCTTGAGCGGAATTCAGTCGGAAAAACCATTGAAGTTTTTTGCAACAGGAATTCCGCTCGTGTGTACAGGGCATAAAGCTCCACTTTCTGACTCAAAAATAGAATGCTAAATATTATCAAGCATTATTTAATATTTACCAACAACAAATTGTTTTAAAAGTATGTCTTCAATTCCGTCATAACAAATATAACATAAGAATTATGTAAAAAAAATAAAAATATGTAAATTTACTTTTAAATTCACACATGACCTAATTTCACACAGGAGATGCTGAAAGAGATACAACGTACACCTACAATATATTGAGCACTTTTTCCCAATATCCAATTCTTTCCTGGCGTTTAACCACTTGCCGACCGCCGCACGAACATTTACGTAGACAGAATGGCATGGACAGGCAAATGGGCGTATACATACGTCCCCTTTAATTTGCGCGTGTGGTCGCGCGCGCGCCGCCGGCGGCATGCTCACGACTTTGACGTGAGCTCCGTGACCGCGGGACCCGCGGACTCGATGTCCGCCGGTGTACCGCGATCGGCTCACAGAGCTGAAGAACGGGGAGATGTCAGTGTAAACACAACATCTCCCCGTTCTTCCTAGTGACATGTCACTGATCATCTATTCCCTGTCATCGGGAACAGCGATCAGTGACGTGTCACTTGTAGCCACGCCCCCTAACAGTTCGAATCACTCCCTAGGACACACTTAACCCCTTCAGCGCCCCCTACAGGTAAACCCCTTCTCTGCCAGTGTCATTTTTACAGTAATCAGTGCATTTTTATAGCACTGATCGCTGTAAAAATGACAATGGTCCCAAAATGGTGTCAAAAGTGTCTGATGTGTCTGCCATAATGTCGCAGTAAAAATCGCTGATCGCCGCCATTATTAGTAAAAAAAAAATATTAATAAAAATGCCATAAAACTATCCCCTATTTTGTAGACGCTATAACTTTTGCGCAAACCAATCAATAAACCCTTATTGCGATTTTTTTTACCAAAAATATGTAGAATACGTATCGGCCTAAACTGAGGAAAAATAAAAAAAATTATATATTTTTTGGGCATATTTATTATAGCAAAAAGTAAAAATTATTGCATTTTTTTCAAAATTGTCGCTCTATTTTTGTTTATAGCGCAAAAAATAAAAACCCCAGAGGTGGTCAAATACCACCAAAAGAAAGCTCTATTTGTGGGAAAAAAAGGACGTCAATTTTGTTTGGGAGCCACGTCGCACGACCGCGCAATTGTCAGTTTAAGCAACGCAGTGGCGAATCGCAAAAAGTGGCCTGGTCTTTGGCCAGCCAAATGGTCCGGGGCTTAAGTGGTTAAGGGAAGCGATAAAAGTCAATTGATGAGATTGGAGTCAAAACAATATAATAAACAAAAAATGTAGCGCTATGCATAAAAAATTAACACCCAAGTGTAGTGCTCAAAGTGAATGGGTCTTGAAAAGTCTGTACAAATAAGTCCAAAATACAAAAAGTGCTGAAAAAGTCTCTGATGACCATTCAAAAAGTGGATAGTGTTGAAGCTTCCAAGATACAATGGTGACTTTCAAAGAAACAAGTGACTGTAACGTGACCACCACCAAATAGAAAGGAGGCTTACCAGATGGAATGGACCCAATGGACATACGTCTATAGGGTCAGCTAGGCTTGATATATATATATCTATGGATATGGGGTCCCAGCTGGCATTGCACACATATATATCCAAGATCCAGGATCAAATGATGTCGCCAAATCTCCAAGCCCAATAGAATAGTGGAATAGCTCACAGTGGGACCATAGTGGAAGAAAGAAGGAGAGGGCACATAGCGTAATACAGTCGATAATATTTATTAAATGTAGGTAGATACACTTACATTCAATCTGTAGAAATAGCGCTTTGCAAAACACTCAGTGGCAGCAGTGGAGTCTCCCTGCTGCCACTGAGTGTTTTGCAAAGCGCTATTTCTACAGATTGAATGTAAGTGTATCTACCTACATTTAATAAATATAATCAACTGTATTACGCTATGTGCCCTCTCCTTCTTTCTTCCACTATGGTCCCACTGTGAGCTATTCCACTATTCTATTGGGCTTGGAGATTTGGCGACATCATTTGATCCTGGATCTTGGATATATATGTGTGCAATGCCAGCTGGGACCCCATATCCATAGATATATATATATCAAGCCTAGCTGACCCTATAGACGTATGTCCATTGGGTCCATTCCATCTGGTAAGCCTCCTTTCTATTTGGTGGTGGTCACGTTACAGTCACTTGTTTCTTTGAAAGTCACCATTGTATCTTGGAAGCTTCAACACTATCCACTTTTTGAATGGTCATCAGAGACTTTTTCAGCACTTTTTGTATTTTGGACTTATTTGTACAGACTTTTCAAGACTCATTCACTTTGAGCACTACACTTGGGTGTTAATTTTTTATGCATAGCGCTACATTTTTTGTATATTGTTTGTTTTTGCTCTTTTCACAAGCATTGTAGCTGCTTATATGTGTAAGGCCTCATGCCCACGGGCGTTTTTTCAGCCGCGTTTTTGAGCGTTTTTTACAGCTTAAAAACGCCTGTCCATGTTAGTCTATAGCTTCATGGCCACCTAGGCATTTTTGAGCTGTAAAGAGCATAGGCGTTTGTAAGCTGTAAAAAAAAACCAGGGCCAGTGCGTTCCTCAGCGTCAGAATTAGGCAGAAAAAAACGCGAGCGTCAAAAAACGCGCAAAAACGCGCACTAATGTGCACTAACGCGCAAAAAACGCGCACTAACGCGCGGTCGCGTTTTTAGCTCCGACGTTTTTTTTTTTTTTTTTCAAAAAAAATAAAAAAAAATAAAAAAATATTTACAATAACATGGACAGGCGTTTTTAAGCTGCAAAAAACGCAGCTGTAAAAACGCCAGTGGGCATGAGGCCTTAGTAGCGCGAATATTATTTGTATTTTGAGTCAACACAATATAAAGCTAAGCAAAAGCAACTTGTGTGTACTGAGCCTTTAATTCCCAGTGGGGAATAGTTTTTTTCTTTCCCAAGGCTGATTGGTGAATTTATGGTACAGCGCGCTTAGTTGCAGTCCTCCAAGACAGTATTTGGCGCGATATAAATTTACATATCATCATCATCATGGTACATTTTCAGAAAGATCACAGCAAGTTATCTTTTTAGATTTGAACAGAATTGTAATGGGTTAGATTGAACCTCTGTCTCTTCTTTTTGTTTTTTGTTTTTTGTTTTTTATGTTACAGGTGTCCCAGTTATGGATTTTACTCTCTCTAATTGTTCTGTCACCAGAACTCCAGGCGAGAGCAAATCCAAAATTCTGTGCTGTCACCAGAACATGAATAGAGAGAAAATCTTCCAATGGGGACACTTGCTCCTGTAATAACTGTCTAAGAGAGAATTTCCCTTAATTTGGAAAATTGGAAAGATATTCTCTCAAGTCCAGTTGAGAAACAAATGAGGTTTTAATCCTTCCTTCCAAAATCTATCATTTAGAAATAGGGTTTGTTTTTTGGATATACTTTAAATTTGGTGATTGGGGGTTCTGTAGACAGCCATTGAACTGACTGTCCAAAACCTGCAGCAGGTTGTGTTCAGTGCCACTGGAGTGCCCAATCCAGTGCTTTTTGAGTTCACTGAATGCTATGTTCCCCTGTGTGCACATGCACTTGTTGCTTTTGCCAAGCAAAATGCAAAGCATCTCTCTATAAGACATGATCCTACTTAGATCCTTTAGATTGCACTATACAAAGCAGACAAATATAGCCTGATGTAGGCAACGCTCAGACAGCCACTTAAGGGGCTGTCTACACCTGTCCTTGTGGCCGTCTATGCCCATCCTAACTAATTTATGCAGCTGCGCCCTTGCCTGGAAAAGAGGAAAAGACGTGCTCCATGGAAGTCCCTGAGAATCTCAGCTGATCACAGTTCTATGGAATCTTATTGTTGACTAGTATCACTACAACTGGACAAGTATTTTGAAGCCTAACTCCAGGTTTTGTGTTACTTTAAATAGTTCATAATTTCAAGTAACACAAAACCTGGAGTTAGGCTTTGAAGGAATGTTTGCTGTCCCTTTTACTATTATTATTATTACTATAATTAATATATTCATTTCGCATTTTAGGATCCTTTTTCCATGGTTGTTTTTTTTTTTTTTTTTTTTTGTCTTGTACAACACCCTCCCCTCCTTACTAATACAAACATGCGCACACACACACACACATATTTTGTATATTTTCTTCATTTAATTGCTGGTGTTCATTTAAAATCTTTAGTGCCCAACTAAAATTTGTTTAGCAAAAGTGGATTTTCAATACGTCTAAATTCAACTGATTGTTAGCTTAGAGGATGGTTTATTATGATCATTATGCCGCGTACACACGACCGTTTTTAATTTCATTGAAAAAAACTGCATTTTTCTCGACGTGATTTTTCGTGTTTCCTCTCAAGCCTGCCTTGCCTACACACTATTGTGGAATTTTTTTTTTCGAGTAAAGCGCAGTGACGTACAACACGTACGACGGCACTATAAAGGGGAAGTTCCATTCAGATGGCGCCACCCTTCATGTTAGTAAAGTTTGTTGAGCGACGATTCGCGCTTTTCAGCCTCGTGCTTTTCAGTCCGTTATAGCGTGACGAATGTGCTATCTCCATTACGAACGCTGGTTTTACCAGAAAGAGCGCTCCCGTCTCATACTTGATTCTGAGCATGCGCATTTTTTTTCACGTTGTTAACCACTTAAGCCCCGGACCATTTGGTAGCTAAAGGACCAGAGGTGAATTCAGAATTTTGCACTGCGCTGCTTTAACTGTAAATTGTGCGGACATGCAATGTTGTACCCAAACGAAATGTGCGTCCTTTTCTTCCCACAAATAGAGCTTTCTTTTAATGGTATTTGATTGCCTCTGCGATTTTTATTTTTTGCGATATAAACGGAAAAAGACCGAAAATTTTGAAAAAAAATGATATTTTCTACTTTTTGTTATAAGAAAAATCGAATAAACTCAATTTTAGTCATACATTTAGGCCAAAATGTATTCAGCCACATGTCTTTAGTAAAAAAAAATGTCAATAAGCGTATATTTATTGGTTTGCGCAAAAGTTATAGCGTTTACAAACTAGGGTACATTTTCTGGAATTTACACAGCTTTTAATTTATGACTGCCTATCTCATTTCTTGAGGTGCTAAAATGGCAGGGCAGTACAAAACCCCCCAAATGACCCCATTTTAGAAAGTAGACACCCCAAGGAAATTGCTGAGAGGCATGTTGAGCCCATTGAATATTTTTTTTTTGTCCCAAGTGATTGAATAATGACTAAAAAAAAAAAAAATTACAAAAAGTTGTCACTAAATGATATATTGCTCACACATGCCATGGTTATATGTGGAATTGCACCCCAAAATACATTCTGCTGCTTCTCCTGAGTACGGGGATACCACATGTGTGGGACTTTTTAGGAGCCTAGCCACATACGGGACCCCGGAAACCAAGCACCGCCTTCAGGATTTCTAAGGGCGCAAATTTTTGATTTCACTCCTCACTACCTATCACAGTTTTGAAGGCCATAAAATGCCAAAATAGCACAAAACCCCCCCAAATGACCCCATTTTAGAAAGTAGACACCCCAAGGAAATTGCTGAGAGGCCTGTTGAGCCCATTGAATTTTTTTTTTTTTTGGCCCAAGCAGGGGCGTAACTAGAAATCACAGGGCCCCATAGCAAAATGTTGTATGGGCCCCCCCCCCCCACAAAAAAATGGCGGACTTAAATTAAATAGTGGGCGTGTGGTTCGAGTCTGAGATGAAAGAAAGAAATAAAGAAGGAAAGAAAGAAAGAAAGAAACAGAGAACCCAGATCCTACACCACAATAGCAATATATGTATTCCAGAAAGTTTAATCAACAGATAAAGATACTCCAAACACCTGGTGTTAGCGCTTCAATAATCCTCACCTGTGCCCAATGCAGCGTGGTCTGCCCGTGCCCAATACTGCCTCACCTGTGCCCAATGCAGTGTGGCCTGTGCCCAATGCAGCCTCACCTGTGCCCAATGCAGCGTGTCCAGTGCCCAATGCAGCCTCACCTGTGCCCAATGCAGTGTGGCCTGTGCCCAATGCAGCCTCACCTGTGCCCAATGCAGCCTCACCTGTGCCCAATACAGCCTCACCTGTGCCCAATGCAGCCTCACCTGTGCCCAATACAGCGTGACCCGTGCCCAATACAGCCTCACCTGTGCCCAATGCAGCATGACCCGTGCACAATGTAGCCTCACCTGTGCAGTGGAAGAGGCGAGCCAGTGGCAGAACTAACGGGGAGGATGAGGAATGCATACTGCAGCCCTCAAATGGCTATTGGCGAGCATGGGGCTGCCTCAGAGTGGGGGGGGGGCGAGCACCGCCCACACGGTCCCCCAGCTGGGGGAAGTGAGGAGAGGAAGAGGCGCGCTGTGCGTACAAGCAGTAATAGCTTTCATTTGAATGTCCTGCGTTCCCAGGGCTCACCGTCACATAGCCCCACCTCTTGGCCCGGCGCCTTTGATGACGTCACATGTCCCGCATTGGACCGGCGTTCTGTCTATCAAAGGCGCCGGGCCAAGAGGTGGGGCTACATTATTTTCTTGTTCATGAAAGGGAAAACTATATATTTTAAAGCACATTTGAAAAGTGTATTATATATAGATAAGACAGATATGAAATCACATAGGGCTTCATATATATGAACGCAAATTCCAGTTAAAAGTGGTCAATCATCAAGTGCCCCCTTACATTATCGTATTCACTCCCCCCTTACATCACTGACCCCCTCTCAGGTGCGCTGTGCATGGCTCAGTCAGTCGGCTCCAGCTCGGTGGCTCTGGTTTTATCCTACATAGTCTCTACAGTCCACACACATCTGACTTCTCCCATGACCCCCATTCCGACAGTGCTCCCACTCTTGACTCCTCTCCAGACTCCCTCAGAGACTGCAGACATGATACAGGAGATGGTCAGAGGCTGCAGACACAAGAGCTCAATGCAGCCTCACCAGTGCCCATCAAATGCAGCCTCATCAGTGCCAATCAAATGCAGCCTCACTGTGCCCATCAATGCAGTCTCACTGTGCCCATCAATGCAGCCTCACTGCGCCCATCAATGCAGCCTCACTGTGCCCATCAATGCAGCCTCACTGTGCCCATCAATGCAGCCTCACTGCGCCCATCAATGCAGCCTCACTGTGCCCATCAATGCAGCCTCACTGTGTCCATCAATGCAGCCTCACTGTGCCCATCAATGCAGCCTCACTGTGTCCATCAATGCAGCCTCACTGTGCCCATCAATGCAGCCTCACTGTGCCAATCATTGCAGCCTCACTGTGCCCATCATTGCAGCCTCACTGTGCCCATAAATGCAGCCTCACTGTGCCCATAAATGCAGCCTCACTGTGCTCATCAAATGCAGCCTCACTGTGCTCATCAAATGCAGCCTCACTGTGCCCACCATTGCAGCCTCACTGTGCCCATCATTGCAGCCTCACTGTGCCCATCATTGCAGCCTCACTGTGCCCATCAATGCAGCATCACTGTGCCCATCAAATGCAGCTTTACTGTGCCCATGAATGCAGTCTCACTTTACCCACAAATTCAGCCTCACTGTGCCCATCATTGCAGCCCCTCCTATGCCCCATGTCCCAGTCTGCAGTCCCTGTCTGTGGGTAGGTGTGCTGTTGATGCTCGGTACAGTACCTTCTATGCCAGCAGGATATCCATGATCGCCATCAGCAGGCAGGGTCTGTTCTAGTTTTGGATGGGGACGGTGCTCCTTCCAGAGGATCTGTTTGCTGTGAGATGGAGTGGTCCCTGGCCACCTGCACCTTCAGCTGTCCTCATTTTCTGCCCCCAGACAGCCTGTCCTCTGGTCCTGGGGAAGTGAGAGCACTGGGTGGGAGCTGAAGAGAAGGGGGAGCAGAGAGCACTGGCGGAGTTGGAGAGCACATGGGTGGGGGCAAAGAGCAGGGGGAGTGGAGATCACAGGGGTGGGGAGCGGAGATCGCTGGGGGGGGCTTGAGAGCACTGGGGGAGAGCCAAAAAGAACAGGGGTGGAGAGCATGGGAGGCTGAGAGAGGGGGCTGGAGAGCACTGAAGGGGCTAAGAGCGTGGGGGGTAAAGATCACTGGGGGATCTTGAGAGCACTGGGGGGGCAGAAAGAGCAGGGGTGGAGAGCACGGGGCTGGAGAGCACTGGGGGGTACAAAGAGCAGGGGGGAGTGGAAAGCACTGGGGGGGGAGTGGAGAGCACTGGGGGGTGGAGAGCAATGGGGGAGCTTGAGAGCACCAGTGGGGGCCAGAAAAAAAAGGGGTGGAAAGTACGGGGGGCTGGAGAGCACTATGGTGGACGGAGAACACTGGCGGGGTTGGAGAGCACATGGGTGGGGCAAAATACAGGGGGGAGCGGAGAGAGCACTGGCGGGGTTGGAGAGCATGTGGGTGGGGGCAAAAGGCAGGGGGGAGTGGAGAGTAGTACAGGGGTGGGGAGCGGAGAGTGCTGGGGGGAGCTTGAGAGCAATGGAGGGGGAGCCAAAAAGAACGGGGGTGGAGAGCACAGGGGGGCTGGAGAGCGATGGGTGGAGCTTGAGAGCACTGGGGGGGGAAGAACAGGAGAGCACTGGAGGGGGGACAGGGGTGGAGAGCACTGGGGGGGGCAGGGGTGGAGAGCACTGGGGGGATACCAGGGGTGGAGAGCACTGGGGGGGACAGGGGTGGAGAGCACTGGGGGGGGACAGGGGTGGAGAGCACTGTCTGGGGGGAGTGGAGAGCACTGGGATGGTGGCTGGAGAAGGATGGGGAGAGCTTGAGAGCAGGGGGGGCAGCAAGAACAGGGGGGAGAGCTCTGGGGGGGGCTGGAGAGGGTGGTGGGGGGGAGAGCACTGGGGGGGGGACAGCAAAAGAAGTTGGATAGGAGGAGAAGCAGGGTGGCTACATATAGAGGAATTGAGCTTTCTAATGTCCTCCATACAGCCGCGGAATGCTTGATTCTGCTCCTCTCCCTCCTGCAAGCATTCAGCGGCTGCATGGAGGACAGTAGAAAGCTCAATTCCTCTATATGCGGCCCGCCTGCCGAATCCGATCCTCCTATCCAGGCAGTGCAGGCACATAGGGCGGGCTGAACTCCGGCGGGCATCTCCTCAAAACTGGCTGAGTCTGTGTGTGTTCGGCGGTGGGCGGCACTGTAACGCGGTCCCGCCCCCCCCTAGACCGGTTTGTGTGATAGGCTGAACACTCATTCCATCTACTATCACACGAGCCAGTCTAGGGGGGGCGGGACCGCGTTACAGTGCCGCCCGCCGCCGAACACACACAGACCCTGCCAGCTCCGTAATGCACAGGAGCAGGAGAGAGGGGACAGGGAGCGCAGCAGCCCACGGGCCCCTCTCGGTTGCGGGCCCCATAGCGGCCGCGTGTGTCGCTATGGCGGTAGTTCCGCCACTGGTCCCAAGTGATTGAATAATGACAAAAAAAATAAAAAAAAATTACAAAAAGTTGTCACTAAATGATATATTGCTCACACATGCCATGGTTATATGTGGAATTGCACCCCAAAATACATTCTGCTGCTTCTCCTGAGTACGGGGATACCACATGTGTGGGACTTTTTAGGAGCCTAGCCGCGTACGGGACCCCGAAAACCAATCACCGCCTTCAGGATTTCTAAGGGCGCAAATTTTTGATTTCACTCCTCACTACCTATCACAGTTTTGAAGGCCATAAAATGCCAAAATAGCACAAAACCCCCCCAAATGACCCCATTTTGGAAAGTAGACACCCCAAGCTGTTTGCTGAGAGGCATGGTGAGTATTTTACAGCTCTCATTTGTTTTTGAAAATTAAGAAAGAACATTTTTTTTTTTTTTCTTTTTTTTTTTCAATTTTCAAAACTTTGTGACAAAAAGCGAGATCTGCAAAATACTCACAATACCTCTCAGCAAATAGCTTGGGGTGTCTACTTTCCAAAATGGGGTCATTTGGGGGGGTTTTGTGCCATCTGGGCATTCCATGGCCTCCGAAACTGTGATTGGCAGTGAGAAGTGAAATCAAAAATTGACACCCTTAGAAAGCCTGAAGGCGGTGATTGGTTTTTGGGGTCCCGTACGCGGCTAGGCTCCCAAAAAGTCTCACACATGTGGTATCCCCGTACTCAGGAGAAGCAACAGAATGTATTTTGGGGTGTAATTCCACATATGCCCATGGCATGTGTGAGCAATATATCATTTAGTGACAACTTTGTGCAAAAAAAAATTGTATTTTTTCCGCAACTTGTGTCAACATATAAAATATTCCATGGACTCGACATGCCTCTCAGTATATAGCTTGGGGTGTCTACTTTCCAAAATGGGGTCATTTGGGGGGGTTTTGAACTGTTCTGGCATTTTATACACAACATTAGGAAGCTTACATCCACTCTTCTAACCACTTGAAGACAAAGCCCTTTTTGACACTTTTTGTTTACATGAAAACATATTTTTTAAATTATCTATTTGGAATATCATTGCACTGCAAGTTTTTTTCTACTACACTTGTAAGTAGTATCTATGCTTTTTTAATAAAATATATCCTAAACGATAATGCATTAGGCTGGTGCACCCTTGTTTCCTTTCTTCTATTCTGCACTAGGATGCCCCTGTCCATGAAGGGCTGCAAAGCCGGTGTTAGCATCGTGCAAGATTGACTGCTAGAGGATCCACTTGTGCGCAGGAGTTTTTGTGTGCTGAATTATAGCAGAGACTGTGAGCCAGGCCTTCTCATCCACATCAGTGCCTGACCACACAAATGCACTTCTGTAAAAATGGTCAAACATTCCCATAGACACACTCCTAAACCTTGTGGACAGCCTTCCCAGAAGAGTTGAAGCTGTTATAGTTAAATTATGTTAAACCCCCAAACATTATATATATTTTTAAAGCAAAGGCCCTACAGAATAAAATGGTGGGTGTTGCATTTTTTTTTTCTACACAGTATTTGCGCAGCGATTTTTCAAACGCATTTTTTGGGGAAAAAATACACTTTTTTTAATTTTAATGCACTAAAACACACTATATTGCCCAAATGTTTGATGAAATAAAAAAGATGATCTTAGGCCGAGTACATAGATACCAAACATGACATGCTTTAAAATTTCGCACAAACGCGCATTGGCGACAAACTACATACATTTTTAAAAGCCTTTAAAAGCATTTACAGGTTACCCCGTTAGATTTACAGAGGAGGTCTACTGCTAAAATTACTGCCCTCGATCTGACCTTCGCGGTGATACCTCACATGCATGGTGCAATTGCTGTTTACATATGACGCCAGACCGACGCTTGCGTTCGCCATTGGGCAAGAGCAGGGCAGGACAGGGGTGCTTTTTTTTTTTTTTTTTTTTTTTTATTAATTTTGCTTTTTTATTTTATTTTTAAACTGTTGCTTCCATATTTATTTTTTTTATCACTTTTATTGTTATCTCAGGGAATGTAAATATCCCCTATGATAGCAATAGGTAATGACAGGTACTCTTTTTTGAAAAAACTGGGGTCTATTGGACCCTAGATCTTTCCTCTGCCCTCAAAGCATCTGACCACACCAAGATCGGTGTGATAAAATGCTTTCCCAATTTCCCAATGGCGCTTTTTATATCCGGGGGGGGACATTCCCTCCCACTGCTTGTAAAAGCAGTCCAGAGGCTAATTAGCCACTAGGATTGCTTTTACATGAAAGCCGGCTGCTGGCTGAAAAGAATGATACCAAGATGATACCTAAACCCGCAGGCATCATTCTGGTATAAACATTCAAAGTCCAGCAACATACCAGTACGTTGCTGGTCCTTGTTGGACATGTATTGTAATCTTTTTTTTCATGCAGCCTGTTGGCTGAACGAAAAAAAAAGATTGATCGGTGGGTATGCCCACCATTAGAATACCGCCCTTTTATCCACCCACTTCTAATGATGGGCATACATGCACCATTTATATATGCCGAAGCATGGGGGCATCTTCTCGCAAAAGTTATGCCGCGTACACATGGTCAGACTTTTCCACGGGCAAGCCTCCGTCGGAATTTCGACCGTATGTACGCGGCATTAGGAGCAAAATCGCTCCTCCGCTCCTGCTGCCCCAATGCTTTGGCATATATGCTTTTTTTTTTTAACTGTGGTGGTGAAATTACCTCCTACAGCACTGGAGTCGCAGGGATCAGGCCTGTCTCTGCGAACGCTGCAGTTATGTGTGTTGTGTTTTGCAAGTGACAGTGATCGATCGATACTGCACTTGGGTGGCCTGGGCTGGACGGAGGGGCAAAACGCAGGTGCTAGCAGGTATCTGGGCTGATCCCGCTAACACTGCGTTTTTGGGAACCCTAAACTGCTGGGGACGCTTGTATAGATCTGATCAGATCAGATATTGAGCTGATCAGATACTATACCACTAAGGGGGGTGTATGCTTCACGCGTGGGTGTTAGCGCTACTGGCACTAACCTGACGCTGCCTGGGGTGTGACGCAGACCCTCTCTGACGCTAAAACCTAATTGATATCACCCGCCGGGCGATCAGGGGGTTAAACCTTTATTGGGTTATATACGGCGGGTGCCCTGACACTATAAAAAGCAAACTAACTAACCAGCGTCACCCGTAACACTTATATGATGATCACTGGTGAAAGGGTTAACTAGGGGCAATTAGGGGGTTAAAACCTTTATTAGGTAATATATAGGGGTACCTGACGCTATATAAAAACCTGACGGCGAACCTAAAAAAAAATTACTGCCTACCTATCGGCATCACCGACACTAAGACAACGATCATAAAAACGATCGCTTAGCGACAGTGGTGATAGGGGGTGAAAGGGTTACCTGGGGGGCGATCAGGGGGTTAAACCTTTATTAGATAATATATGGGGGTACCTGACGCTATAAAAACTTGCGGCGAACCTAAAAAAAATTACTGGCTACCGATCAGCATCACCGACGCTAAGACATCGATCAGAAAAATGATCACATAGCGACGGCGGTGCTAGGGGGTGAAAGGGTTACCTGGGGGGTGATCAAGGGGGTTAAACCTTTATTAGGTAATATATGGGGGTACCCGACGCTATAAAAACCTGCGGCGAACCTAAAAAAAATTACTGGCTACCGATCAGCATCGCCGACGCTAAGACATCGATCAGAAAAATGATCGCTTAGTGACAGTGGTGATAGGGGGTGAAAGGGTTACCTGGGGGGCGATCAAGGGGGTTAAACCTTTATTAGGTATTATATGGGGGTACCCGACGCTATAAAAACCTGCGGCAAACCTAAAAAAAATTACTGGCTACCGATCAGCATCACCGACGCTAAGACATCGATCAGAAAAATGATCGCATAGCGACGGCGGTGCTAGGGGGTGAAAGGGTTACCTGGGGGGTGATCAAGGGGGTTAAACCTTTATTAGGTAATATATGGGGGTACCCGACGCTATAAAAACCTGCGGCGAACCTAAAAAAAAATACTGGCTACCGATCAGCATCGCCGACGCTAAGACATCGATCAGAAAAATTATCGCTTAGTGACAGTGGTGATAGGGGGTGAAAGGGTTACCTGGGGGGCGATCAAGGGGGTTAAACCTTTATTAGGTAATATATGGGGGTACCCGACGCTATAAAAAC
This sequence comes from Rana muscosa, assembly GCA_029206835.1. Classification (NCBI taxonomy): domain Eukaryota; kingdom Metazoa; phylum Chordata; class Amphibia; order Anura; family Ranidae; genus Rana; species Rana muscosa. The sequence goes on from CM055123.1 coordinate 192,388,622, forward strand.
CTGCGGCGAACCTAAAAAAAATTACTGGCTACCGATCAGCATCACCGACGCTAAGACATCGATCAGAAAAATGATTGCTTAGCGACGGCGGTGCTAGGGGGTGAAAGGGTTATCTGGGGGGTGATCAGGGGGTTAAACCTTTATTAGGGGGGGTTAGGGGGCTACACTGGACCTAAAACTAAATGTAGTGACACTTTTACAGTCACAAATGTCACTGATTGCAGTGATCACTAAATAAATGGTCACTGCAATCAGTGACACTGTGACTGGGGGCTGGGGGGTGATCTGGGGGGTAATCTGGGGGTGTCTGGGGGGGCCTGGGGGGGCGATTTATGTGCCTATGTGTCCTGGTGTCAGTGTAGTGTTGTGTGCACTAACCTGGCATCTTCTCCTGTACGGCGCTCGGTATATGTGAGCGCCGCAGGAGAGATGACATCACTTCCTCCTGCCTGGCAGGCAGGGGAAGCTCTCTCATTCGCCGGGAGCGATCGAGAGGGGGTGGCCAGAATCGAACGGCCGTCCCCTCATGCCGGATCACTCCCGAAGGTAAAACGACCACCCACTGTAAAGAAGGGGGGTCCGATCGGACCCCCCAACTATACAAAGGCAATCACGTATATGTACGTGATTCTGCCTGTCGGTGCCATTCTGCCAACGTATATTTACAGTGGGCGGTCGTTAAGTGGTTAAAGCCCACACACGCCCGTTTTTCATGACGAGAAAAACGACGATGTAAAAAACGACGTGAAAAATTAGAGCATGTTCCAATTTTTTCATGCCCGTTTTTCACATCGTGAAAAATGCTCTGAAGCCCACACACGATCATTTTTAATGACCATTTAAAAAAATTTAATTTTTCTCGTCATTAAAAACGGTCGTGTGTACACGGCAATAGATCAATACCAGTTATGGCACTTGTGGTTTGAATATTTGTTTTTTTAAATACTCGATCAAGAGAGCGGTATGGGGGCAGCCATTGTTGGCCTGCTTTTGATAGTGCTAGTTTGACCACATTGTCTGATTTAGCCCTGGTTCACATTGGTACGATTTGACATGCGATTTGACATGTCAAATCGCACGTCAAATCGGCGGCAATTGCCGACAATGGAACCGTTCTAATCGGTGCGACGCCGCATCTGCGGCACTGCACCGATTTCAAAAAGTAGTTCCTGTACTACTTTTTGCAATTTCGGCCGCGATTTACATTGACATCTGTGCAGAAACCTGCACAGATTTCTCTGTAATCCCGGCTGAAATCGTGACTGACAGGCGGGAGTGAAATCCCGCGAGTTCAGCTGAACACGCACGGCTTCATTCCCGCAGCCCAGTGTGAACCTGGGCTAAAGCACACTTAAAGTATAACTAAAGGCAAAACTTTTTTTTTGTTTTGGATGGAGTGCAAAGGGATTAGAACATCTGACAGTTTTTATTGCAGTTTGTGACCCCCGTTAAGATTATTCACCCTATCTATTGGTCCTGTTTACCATTATCTTTGAAAGTGAAAGTAGAAGAAATTACCCAAATTTTGGGTTGTCCCCAGAAAAGTAATAGAGGGGAAATCTTCTAATGGGTACCCTAGTTCTGGTGACCTGGGGGTCCCCAAGAAATTCCCTTGATTTCCAGGGATTTCCTCTTTACTTCTGTTTGGCTATGAGACAGGAAGTGAAGCAAAATCTCCCCAATGGGACACAGATGGCAAAAACAAAATTTGACAGGGGTTATAACCCTCCCTTGTTCTATCCAAAATGTAAAAAAAAGTTTTGCCTATAGTTCTACTTTAAGTTTCAGACTTGGCACAAGCATGCTGTAAATGACTGTCCAGAAAAGTGTCAGAAGTCCTTATGTCTGTACTTGTCCTGGGCTGGTGACTCAGACAGCACTGAAGCCAAAGCATTAGCATGACAGCCAGGGAACTACAGTAGCATTACCAAGAGGAGAGTTTAACGATGGCAAACTCCGTTGTTTTTTTTTTTCTTTCATTCTATCATGAAGGCATTTTGTTTCTTTATGATGTTGATCTTCTTGTATCTAAAGCCTCGTACACACAACCGAGTTTCTCGGCAAAAACCAGCAAGAAACTTGCTGGCAGAGATTTCTTGCCGAGAAATTTGTTCGTGTGTATGGTTTCTCGTCAAGAAAAGCGACAAGAATCTCGACGAGAAAATAGAGAACCTGCTCTCTATTTTCTCGTCGAGATTCTCGTCAGCCTGTTTCTCGACGAGAAAATTGTGTGTGTGTACACTTACCTGTTCGCCGGGAAGCCCGCGCATGCTCGAAATGACTTTGACGCATGCGCGGTAGCTTCCTAGTCATAGGTAGGGTGAACCAAGATGGCGGCGACGGCATCGAATGTGACGAGCGCATGCTCGTCGTATTCGATGACGTCACCGCGTACGCTCCATTCAAAGAACCGCGGGTTCTTTGAAATGAGCGTGTGTACACTCGGCTGGGACAAGTTTCTTGTCCAAGGATCTCGTCGAAAAAAACGACATGTTTTTAACGACGAGATTCTCGGCCGTGTGTACGAGGCTTCACTCATGAATCTCATCAGAAACTTCACTTGGCCTTTCCTATATATTACTTTAGTGCTGGTGAACGGTAACCATGTTCTCAGATTTGTAGAGCCTGATTATTATATTACTATTATTATATTGACTATTATTCCAATAAATGTGTTGCTATCATAGTTATTTATAAATATTTAATTGTGCCTACATGGTTAGCATTTCTGCCTGGGAGCACTAGGGTCATCGGTTCAAATCCCAACCATGGCATTACCTGCCTGGAGTTTGCATGTTCTCCCTGTGCCTGCAAGGGTTTATTCTGGGTACTCCGGTTTCCTTCCACACTCCAAAGACATTCTGATAGGTTAATTGGCTCCTGTCTAAATTGACCCTAGTATGTGTATGTATGAATGTGAGTATGGGGACCTTAGATTGTAAGATCCTTGAGGGCAGGGACTCATGCTAATGTATAATACATTTATAAAGCTCTGCGTAAATTGATGGTGCTCTAAAAGTAACTGAAATAAATAAATAGTTCCTTATAGTTTGTGGGATATCAAGTATTAAATACCTTATTTAGCTTTCATTCTACAAAACCTGAGTTGATTTATGAGCCCGAAGCAAATAAAAATGTCTGTGCCCACCCATAGCATCCAGACAGCTTATTCTTTTCCTATCTTGCCCAAGAAAAATGACATCTGGGATGTGATTGGTTTCCATGGGCAACACAGACACTTTACTGCAGTTTTTTTCACTCAGCCCCACTGTCATTGAATATATAAAAGAATGGATCCCATACTGCCCAGATTAACCCAAGTGTCTCCAGCTGCTAGAGAAGGACATTTTCATGCATTCTTTCCCGACATGCCTTTCACAGCTCAAATCAGTGTCAGTATGGCCTGTATCTAATGTAAATAGAAATGTATGCTCTGCTAGATACCAGCAGCTGTGTTTTTCATAGTCTTGTACTGTCACACCAAGAAACCATGAAGGCCAAGAGAACACATACATAGATATCAACTGTGGGACTTTATGGATTATCAACACTGCCAGATTATCTAGAGTTTAACAAGCCAAATGCAAGCCAATAACCAAGAAGTTTAGGTCATTCAAGACATCATTTATTGTCAGTTATGATCTATATATAAAAGGGGTTAAGCCCCCCCCATCTGATCATTAAAGTATATGTAAAGCCAAAAGGTTTTTTTAATTGGATATAATGTTTTAGGATTAGAACCCAAGCTTTACACCAGTCCACTCAGTTATTAGTTTAGACTTTTTCTCGCAGTGTATGGATCGTCACCACATTTTGAGGCCAAATAATCCCTTCTAAGGCCAGGATGGAAGATTCAGTTGTCTTAGGTCTGCATTACCATGTATAGTATATGCATGACCAAACATCTAGCCAACCCCATAGAAGCCAAACAAGTTGGGCCACCTGACACCAAGAAGGACTTATTTTGAGTAGTCAAACTTGCCTGTTCACGGGCAGCTGTAATATCAGCAGTTTTCTTAGTTTAGTTACTAACACTGCAGAAAAAATGCTATGCATTGAGCTATCCCAACACTGATGTACAAAGGATATTTACTAAGAGGGCTCACTGAGCTTAGTCAATAAGGTGACACTACATTCAAGTTCATCAGGCATTAGCAACAATTCTTTCTCATTTCCCTTCACGTGATTGGGTTTTCGTACAGCTTTACCATGTTCTCTGAGCTAAGTAAACATTCTCTACACCTTTGGTAAATCAAGCGCACTAACTATTGAAGATCTCTGCCGCCTGATCGCATTTACATTACATTACTCTACAGTGTGGTTGATTTACTAAAGAAGCAAAGGCAAATCACTTAGCAAAGTAAATGCCCACTTGGCTTAGTAAATACAGTCAAGCTCTGTTAATTTCAGTCATGAGGTAGTAATTATCCAGTTTTTAATTATTTTTTTTCTTATCCCTTGCCCACAGTTGGGTTTTCAAAGAAAACAGAGCTGCATCTTATTTACTAAGCTAGGTGAACATTTACCTTGTAAAGTGTACATGCTCTACTCTTCTACTAAAAAACACCAATACAGACAATGGCAGACTCTTATGGTCAGTTTCATTTGGTAGCTAAAGCATGTCAGCTTGGTCTCTTCTGGCAATAGATTGCATTTAATATGTATGAGTCCAGGCCTATTAAGACAAGGGGTTAATTTACTAAAGCAGTAGATGCTGTTGGTACATAAGATTAGACTGTATTTACTTTAAATATTGAATCATGTGCAAATTAAATAAAGACCAAAAAAAATGGATTTTTGTTGGCACATGATTGAATGATTAAGGGTTGTTCACACTCTCTGCATGCAAAAATGCTACATTTTAGAGTGTGGGCTAGGGCTTGTTGTGACAAAGTGGGGGAAAGTGAGATGTGTGGTTTCAGTGTGTCGCACTGTTTTCAATATATATTATATATATATATATATATATATATATATATATATATATATAAATATATATATATTTTTTTACTTTATTGGAGTGTGGCAAATTTATACTTCACCTATGTCTCCGCAAAGCAGCACGTTGTGATGCGTTGCAGTGTGGTGCCACCTGCAGAAAAATGCAGCATGATCACAGCTTCACCTCATTCCCTTAGGTATAAGGACATTCACTTTGCAAGTGAACATACATTTTACAAACTTAAAGCAATCTATTCATTTAGAAATACAACTTAGATGCAATTGGTTTAGGTAATTTGCTCAAAGTTTTATGCATTTGTATTTTGCATGACATTGTTGATTATTATTTTATTTATTACAACAAAGTATTTATATAGTGCTTACAATTCACACAGTGCTTTCACATCATCCCTGCCCTCAAGGAGCTTACACTCTAAGGATGCATTCATACACACACATATTAGGGCCAAATTAGACAGGAGCCAATTAACCTTCCAGCATGGCGTGTGGGAGGAAATCAGAGTACCTGGCAGAAATCCATGCAAGCACAGGGGGAACATGCAAGTGGATACTTTCAACTGTTCAATCATCTAACAAGGCAAAACGTATTTTCTATTTAAAAAAAATAAGTAATAATTAACTTGAGGATTTAAAAGAGTGCGCACAAAATCATTGGTCCTTCAGCAAATCCCCAAAATGTGTAGAGCAATGTGGAAAAGGTTGAGAAGATAGAGCTCTACTAATATTACTGCTATTAATATTAATAAAAACACGTCATATTAATAACAATACTAAAATTCTATTATAAGACCAAAATACCTTTTTAGGTGATTTTTTAAAAATCAAGTAATGTTGACATTATGCATACAGGGAACAAACTGAAATTAACTAGGACAATTTTGACGTTTGCCAAAACAGTAAAGGGGAGAAAAACATAATTAAACTGATAAATATATATGTGTGTGTATAAAATTGTGTGTTGTGTATATACATATATATCTACATCTATATATATAGCTATATCTATATCTATATAGATATAGATATATCTATCGATATATATCGATAGATATATCTATATATATTTATAGATAGATATATCTATATATAGATATATCTATATCTATATAGATATATCTATAGATATAGATATAGATATAGATAGATAGATAGATAGATAGATAGATAGATAGATAGATAGATAGATAGATAGATAGATTATAAACGAGGAAATAACCTGACTACATAATTAGGAGACTAGCTACCAGGGGATTACAACTATTATATAATATAGTTTATGTTGCACAATGACCCTTAAAAAAAGAAAGAAAGAAAGAAAGAAAAATGTCTATCCAGCTAATGCAGTTAGTGACATTTGTACCAGGGCAGATAATACACACACCAAAGGGCAGGTCTAAACAGTGATGATTTCAATAAAATTTCACATTATCTGTATTTACCTGTCCAGGTTGAAATTATTATTATTAAATTCCTGAACATCCTGACAGCTTTTCATTTGCAGTTCCTCGCTCTTAGCTTTATTGGAAAACAAAAATTAGAAAAAAATAAGAAAAAAATATTAAAGTTTAATTATTTGTGTGCTGCCTCTGCACAAATTAAATCAGGAAAGAAAATGTTCTTCCTCCAAATTCACAGGCAGGGTAGAAGTTTTGCTACTGTAATGTATTTGTAGGGGAAAATGTATTATTTGGTTGTCTGTCTTGATTCCCTTCGAAATGCATCAATTTTGTTTCGCTCCATAATGCAATGAAGGCATCTCTGTAGTGTGAATTATTAACAGGCTGGGTTCATAATCTGAAGAGTCCTGTTTACTTTTCTCAAGTCTCCCCATGTTTATTAGCTTTTCATCGATCTCAAATACATCTCATTAACGCTGCAAAATGAGCAGTTCAAATCCAAGGCAAGCCCTCCGTGTTATTTGATGGCTTACTTCTGTCACTAATCCCAAATACATTATTAATAAGTGCTGAGCTGAACAAAACCTCCATCTTACAGCTTTCCACCAATCAAACCTTCTATTAAGTTCATTCAATCAGCCCGAACTAGGATGGGCCATGTCACCCCCTGCTGAGAACTTTCACAAAAGTTCTAACATTATTATTATTATTATTTCTTGATTATTGGGTGGTTGCGATTGTTATATTGGACATATGTTACATCATGTGTTCA
>CM055123.1:192398252-192439670 GCA_029206835.1 Rana muscosa
AGCAACGTTCTTTATTTTTTACCTAAAACTTTTATTTTATTTAAAACTTTCTAACACTTTCTGACTATACTAAGGAACCATGAGCTGCAAATGCTTTCATTTGGCAGAGATTCTTCAAGACCTGAATATTATTTCAAGTGTTCTCTGCGATAAAAAAAGAGAAAAAAAAAAGTTTGAGAAAGGCTGCATACAGTTATTATTATTATTATTATTATTATTATTTGTTACTGTTACTGATGGACCTTGCAGTTTTACCTCTGTTGCTGAAGTGACTAATTTCTACAAGTTGCAGTCAAATGTTAAATGCAAATAGTTTATTTCCCATTGGTACTAACATTGCTATCATTAGATAAAATGTAATTATATACTGTACATGCTGATATGATAAACCCTTTGATCTGGCACTGTGCAGATGATACAACATCTGATAGTTCTGTATATAAACTGTACCTAGGAATGTTATAAGAATGCAATTTGAAGGTACAGTTTGGTATTTTGAAAAGTTCATTATCCAGAAATGGTCTATAACTATACTTGTAACATTATTTGTGAATTTGTTAAGTCATGGTAAGGATTATTGATAGAATATTTTGTGTTTGAGGTCGTGCTCGTGATTTACCTTAATACATAGGGACATAAAAAAGTAGACCCATCCTGCTCAATAGTCTTTAAAATTTGAAATATTGATACATCTTAAGCATCCTCTGGGAATTATAGTGTATTGAACTTTATTTGATGAATTTACTGTAATGAATATTTTCTGTAATGAACATTTTTTTATTTTTTTTTGACAAAATAAAAAAAAATGTTGAAAGTGTAGAATTTGCAAGGTGCTTGTATAGTTGATATTTTCAATTATGCCTCTGTACACTGGTGTTACCAGACATATTTTCACTACAATCCTTGGTTTGCATTTATTACAGTTCTACTGTTTCAGTTGGTATTTTATTTATTTATTGTTTTTTTTTGTTTTTTTCCTTTTCTTTTTTATAGTAAGTGCATGGTGCTAACTAGCAGATGAAGTAGATATTTTGCTGGCAGTACACAGATAGTAACTTTATTGTGCAAAGCAACATACTACAATATAGGTTGTTCAAGTGTGTGTCATTTTTGTTATGTGAGTGTTTGCATTCTCTCAAATGTTTGAAATTAAGTTGTAACTTCTTAAAAGCATAGTAATTAAGATCAACATATATATATATATATATATATATATATATATATATATATATATATATATATATATATGCTTTTTTTAAAAATAAAAGTATTCACCATATGAGCAAACTGGGCATTTGAAATGATCACAGGATTGCTAGTCCATTTTAAAAGAGAATCAGAAAAAAAAGAGTATTTGGGACATGCAGCAGTTCATGGAATACTTGGAGGGGGGGGGGGGGGTCACATGTTTTTTTCCCTATAGTTGTTGGAGTCCAGATTACATTCATGGTAGGTGTGCTCAGGCTTCAGTGGCAAATTCAGCAGTAATGTGATTGTAGGGAAAACTGGTTACATTTGAGATAAGTTTACAATGTATTTACTATGCTGCATTTATGATACAATGATGAGGCATTCTCAATGAATTCTATACAGGAAACATCAGAACAGAACAAAAACATAATGGCGATGATTTACTAAAACTGGATCCCCATGCAACTTTGCATGGTAGCCAATCATCTTTAAACTTCAGCTTGTTCAATAAAGCTTTGACAAAAAAAAAAAAAAAAAACAAAAACAAAAAAAAAATGAAGGCTGATTGGTTTCCATGCAGAGCTGCATCAGATTTTGCATTTTCTATTTGTAGTAAATCCCCCCAAATGTATAAAGACCACAACTATAAACATAAGTTAACGCAAGTAAAGCTACATACATTCAAACACATGCCATAAAATAAATAACATTGCTTCTATTGCTGGGCTACTTCTGAAAATGCTAGCTATCTGGCTGTGCTGGGCTCCAATACATCACAGGCACAGACATGTAACAGATATGAAGTCAGAATTTATTGGGGGTAAATTACAAAGAATTAGCAGCTGCTCACTTATCCTCTATTTCCTTGCATTTGATTGGGTATTCTTTGCAAAATCTAAATGTTCACTTAATGTCACCTCATTCACTAAGCTAGGTGAAAATCTGAAACGCATGGAAAACGCATGTTTTTCTTGTTGATGCACTACAGTGCCATTCGTTTTTAATGGCACCCAAATGCCCCTTGCCAACGCTTGTGCATCACAGCGGAACTGATTTCCATGCATTGTGGTGCAATGAGTTCTCAAAAAAAGTACATGCACTTCCTTAGTGCAATCTTTTGCATTATGGCAGCCCCTTCTAATGAATATGCTGCACTAACTTAACGCATGTTAGGATGCAGAAACAAAGTGAATTAATGATAATACCACAGCACACAGATGTGATCTTAGCCTTAGTCATTTAGTAAATCATACAGTAATTCAGAAAGTACTGGAGACAAAACATCATCATGACAGCCCAGCAATTAGCATTCTCTGAAAGGTTTCCTATAACAGCATTCCAAAGCACTTCACAAACCATATCAGAAGCAAAACCCGAATGTCTGTGTATACTAGTCTTTTATAAATGTTCTCAGTTTCCAGGCATAGACTAGTCAGACTCTATACAGAAGTCTTCTCTGGAACTGAAGGAGTTTAAAACCTCTGAAAAGTATATGGCAATTCACTTGTGGCAGTTTAAGGCCTAAATCTGAACTCCAGGCGCAACAAATATAATTTAATATGTTCCTCTGTAGCCACAAAGGATATAGATCCACTTTGGGTGAACAAATGCCTTTGTGTGACCCAGATATTACCTTGTAAAAGTAGCAGTGACATCATCACTGTGCTGTACATAGCTTGTGCAGAGAGCAGAGCTGTGGGAGGGACCCAGCAGGCTCCGCCCACTACAGGCTGCCTGCAGAAAACTACAGGAGGGGGTATAGACAAGACCGGTCACCATAGGCGTGCGCACAGGGTGTGCCAGGTGTGCCTTGGCACACCCTAATCACCCTATGCAGCCGCAGATTCCCTCTACTGCCCTGGCTTCCCCCTACCACCCGCAGCGATGCTGGCTTTCCTCTTCTCTCCTACCGGCTGCTGTGGGTACACACAGAGGGATGCTTTAGGATGAGTGGGGAAAGAGGCCTGTAAATAAGTAATTTACTGGCCCCTTCCCTTTCTGAATGAACACAATAAGTGATCGGTACTGACACTGTGTTTGAGCTTTGGAGTGCACACCCTAATGCAATAGGCTGCGCACACCTATGCCAGTCACCCTGTACAAGGAGAGCAGCAGTGACCGGTCTTTATTACAGGACGCTCCTACACATGGCCAAAGTTTCAAATTGGATTACTGCACAGATCTGGAAGAAATAAACAAAGCACATTATGAGGTTTTTTTACTAAAACGAAAGAGCGCAAAATCTGGTGCATCTCTGCATAGAAACCAATCAGCTTCCAAGTTTGTTTTTTATTTTGTTGTCAAAGCTTAACTGAAGAAGCTGGCTAGCTACCATGTACAGCTGCACCAGACTTTGCACTTACCAGATTTAGGAAATCAACCCCCAAGAAAACAGTAATGCCGCGTACACACGGTCGGATTTTCCAACAACAAATGTTCGTTGTGAGCTTTTCATCGGAAATTCCAACCGTGTGTAGGCTCCATCGGACATTTACTGTTGGAATTTCCGCCAACAAATGATTGAGAGCAGGTTCTCTATTTTTTCCGATGGCAAAAGTTCTTATCGGAAATTCCGACCGTGTGTAGCCATTTCCAACACACAAAAGTGCTGCGCATGCTCGGAATCAATTTGACACATGCTCGGAATCATCGTACTTCATTTTTCTCGGCTCGCTGTAGTTTTGTACATCTCCGCGTTCTTGACCATCGGAATTCCCGAGCAAAATTTGTGCGACCGTGTGTGTGCAAGACAAGTTTGAGCGAACATCCGACGGAAAAACCAACCACGTTTTTTTTTCGGAAACTCTGATCGTGTGAACGCGGAATAAGAATACACATGGCTCTTGAATTTGGACAATATTTACTGATCCCAGAGTTCAGCTTCAGTATACTGTACCTATAGACATTAACCTGCCTGGCGGTATTCCCGAGTCTGGCTCGGGGTGAAGTTTCAGCACCAAAAGCGATAACCCCCGGGCTAAGACTCGGGATTGTATCGCAGTGATCCAGGCAGAGTTACTTACCTTGTCCCCTGGATCCTGCGATGCCTCCCCGCTGTGTGATCGAGCTGTCTCCTCGATCGATTCACACTGCCGAGTGCCGCTGAGCTCCGTTCCCTGCGACGTTACGACGCACGGGGGCGGAGATCGGCGCCAAATTCAAAAAAGTTAAAACACAGTACAGATACAGTATACTGTAATCTTACAGATTACAGTACTGTATAAAATAATTACACACCCCCTTTGTCCCTAGTGGTCTGTCCAGTGTCCTGCATGCACTTTTATATAATAAAAACTGTTCCTGGAATTTGGAGATTGTCCATAGCAACCAAAAAGTGTCCCTTTATGTCAAAAGTGGTTTTAGACCAGCTAGAAAACAGCGATAATAAATTAGAATCACTCCCAGAATTAAGCGATAGCGATTTGTGGGGAAATTCATCATCAAACACTGAAAAACACTTTTATTATTATTATTATATTATTATTTGTTATAATTATTTTATAGTTATTTATTATATTATAATTTATATAAAAAGTGTGTTGATCAATTTTGTCCATTTCCAGTTTGTCCATAGCAAGTTTTTAACTGTAAGTACGGAAGACCCTCACCATGCCAACATCCAAAATATATATTCAAGGATTGACCAAGTCCAAAAATTTGCAGACTTTGTAGGGCACACAATGAGAGAGGGAAACAGTAAAAAGGTAAATTAATATAACTGCATTATTGGGAAACTGTGTCCATATATAGGGTGTTGTTTGTATGTTGTTTATATGTTTTTTAAATATGTTGTAATAAAATGTATTCTTTTTTACTGATTCCCTCTCTCATTGTGTGCCCACAAAGTCTGCAAATTTTTTGACTTGGTCAATCCTTGTATACAGTTTTTAACTGTCATTTCTGTAGTATAGAGTTTAAAATTAAATGATAATTATTTATGGTTGCAATAGGCAGCAAGACCATTTTTAAAGTGGTAGTCAACCCCAAAGCAATTATTTTTTATATTGCAGCTTACCAATTCTTAGATGTGATGGCTGCATTCGTTTTCTTTTTTAGGCTTTCTTTCTTCTATTTCCATCTGGTGATCCAGCCTGTAAGTCTGTTGTTTTTTTAAAAACAAGCTCTCCAGCAGAGTGTATCAGTTTACATGGATGAGACAAACCATTTAACACTGACAGGGGTGTTTACTAAGTTAACATTTTTTTACTCATGTAAAACCTTTATCCCAAAAGAAAAATCTGTTGCTATAACTGCCTATAAAGTGTGAGCTGGAGTTTGGCTTCAATTTGTATGTAAGTTTGATAGTCTACCAGTACCAATAGGATCCCCTGAGGAAACTGTAAGCGAAACGCGTGGTGCTTCCTTGGTACTCTGATTTCCTGTGGGGCCCAGCTTTATAAGATCATCATAGCAATAATTCTTCATATTTATGGGCATACCTACAGGTTTCTTTGTACAAATCATATGACCAGCTTATTTGGGATGATGTCACATGTATGAATTATGTGCCAAGAAAAGTGTTTTTGGGATAATTCCCTTTGATTTTATGATGTTTTTTTTAACATGGTGTTATAATAAATTTGGATTTTACATTCAATTGAGTACTTTTTTCTTTTTTTGGAACTACTAGTGGCTATCGGTATAAAGTCCATTCCAATTCCTGTTTTTTTCTCTCTGCTAGCGTTATTTGGATGTGGTGCCACATTCTGGGTCATGTCTCCACATGTTTACTAAGTTTGCTAGTCTAACTAACAACACCCCCCCCCCAAGACTGACAAGGCTGCTGTCCAAAGGTGCCCCCTGTGCTCCTCCATCCAGAGTGGGGGGTCCTCTAACACAGGAGGTGTGTTACTGGCCAGATAACCAGGTGAAAACCAGGTGAAAACAGAGGAAAGAAAGCCTAAAAAACGAAAACAAATGCAGCAACCACCTAATTATTGGTAAGCTGCACTATTTAAATGTTTTGGTTTTGTGTTTATTACTTTTCTAACATTTTTATAAGCTCACTCTTTGTATGTAAAAACATGATGATCATATGAGGAAGTCTGTGGCACACAGGGGATACTTTTTCACAAGATATAACCAAAAATCTGGTGAACTGAGCCACAGTTACGTTCAATATTTTAAATACAAAAACCATTGCTGACAAGTAGAAATCATTCTCTGCAGTGCAGAATATTATATAATATTTTCCAGAAATGTTATGAATACAAATGACCATTAAGAGTACAGAGCAAATCCCAAAGATTCCTGCTACTGAACTTCAAACTACAAAAAAAAGGCAACCGATCACCCGAAAATGAAACAGATACAGATAAGCACAAAATATATGTTACCGTCATTCATAAAATAAAGATCATTCCAAAAATGAAAAGCTTCTTAAAATCTTATGAAAGATCAGCCCATGTATAGGCAGCCAATTGACTACAAGGCAGATGACCTACTGACAACATGGTATCACTGTAACCTATAGTGATACCGGGGCTATCTGTAGTGCATGAAAAGGGTAACTCCACTTTCGTGGGGGAAAAAACAGCGAATAAAGAAAAAAATAATATAGCGTATACAATTGCGACACAAGTCATATTGTGATTGAATGTTATTAAAAATGACCTTCCCTTTTCAATCTGCAGCGCTGTAATTTTCTGAAAATGCAATGCAATATGGCTACCTGGAGGTGTTCTGCACGCAGAATGTTTACAGAACGCCCCCCAGAAACATCATTTCCTGCTTGTGTGATTGGCTCACCAATTTTCCCAGAAGTCTGCACTAAGATACAAGTCAGATTTCAGGCATCCCCTGCAACAAAAATGACATTTTTTGGTGAGATTCTCCCAATAGGAAATCACGGCTAAAGGGATGCAGGCCCAGCAGCTTTCTTCATTAGAGCCCTGCAGGTGCACAGCTGACTGATAATTATGAAACCACTCCTATTAGACTAATTTTCCCACATAGATACAGACAAACACACAGCTATTTTTTCGGCATAACAAAGTTTGTTAAAATCCTTGAAATGTACATAGATCACCCAGAGGGGAATGTTTTTTTCTCAACAAAAGTGGAGTTATGTTTTAAATCTGAAAAATAGGCAGATCTATATATCTATATATAGATATAGATCTATATCTATATTTATATATATATATATATATATATATATATATATATATATATATATAGACATATAGATATCTATATATGTATATATATAGATATCTATATTATATATATATATATATATATATATCTATAAACATAAAAAACAATAATATATTATTTTAAAACATGATACAACCTTCATGTCAACCTCCTGTAATTATCTGCACAGCAACGCAGGGAAGCAACAACACTGGGAGCCAATCAGACTCTGATGAAGTGCCAACATTTATGTCAATGTCCAATCATCAGGCTGGAATCTGATATGATGTAAATACCTAAAAAGGGCGGAGGAGTTTATTTGTTTTGCAATACACTATCCTGATGATTACTCTCGTCCAGGGTTCTCCATCCACTAAAACGACATATATATATAGATATATATATCTATCTATATATAGATAGATATATCTAGATATATATATAGATATATAATATATACTGGGGTTTATTTACTAAAAATTGAGAGTGCAAAATCTGGTGCATCCCTGCATAGAAACCAATCAGCGTAATTGAACAAGCTGAAATTGGAAGATGATTGGCTACCATGCACAGCTGCACCAGATTTTGCACTCTCCGGTCTTAGTAAATAAACAGCATTGTATATCAGAAAAAGAAAAAAAAAAGTAGGATATTAGCACCTTATTTCCTGCTTAAGCCCTGTACACACGATCGGATATCCTATGGATTCTAATCCGATGGATTTTTCGATGAAACTGTTTTCCATCAGTCTTGCCCACACACCATCAGTCAAAAAACCGACCGCACCAAAACGACGTGACGTACAACACGTACAACGGCACTATAAAGGGGAAGTTCAATTCTAATGGCGCCACCCTTTGGGCTGCTTTTGCTGATTTCGTGTTACCGCGTGTTAGTAAAAGTTTGGTGAGAGCCGATTCGCGCTTTTCAGTCTCCGTGCTTTTCAGTCCGTTACAGCATGACAAATGTGCTATCTCCATTACGAATGCTAGTTTTACCAGAACGAGCGCTCCAGTCTCATAATTCAGTCTGAGCATGCATGGGTTTTTTAACCGATGGACTTGCCCATAGACGATCGGAATTTGCTATTGTTTTTTTATCCATCGGAAAAAAGACTGATGGGGCCCATACACGATCGGTTTGTCCGATGAAAAAAATCCATCGGACTGTTTTCATTGGAAAAACCTATTGTGTGTACACGGCTTTAGAGTTTTTGTACTATATATAACTGGGGTGGCCATATTACTGGTATGACCAAGCTGTGCTCCTGCAGTGGAATTAGAGGGCCAAGTGGAGCTATCTGGTCACACAGCTATCTGCATGGCTGGTAAGACCCCGTACACACTATTAGATTTTCTGCAGATTTTTCAAAACCATATAATATGAGGTCAAACCTTTTTAACCTCCTTGGCGGTATTCCCGAGTCTGGCTCGGGGTAAGATTTCAGTACCTAAAGCGGTAACCCCGAGCCAGACTCAGGATCGCATCGCAGGATACAGGGGAGGATACAGGGGAAGTTACTTACCTTGTCCCTGGATTCTGCGATGTGTACCCACTGTGTGAGCAAGCCGTCATCTCGCTCGATCCACGCTGCCGAGTGCCGCCGAGCTCCGTTCCCTGCGACGTTGCGGCACACAGGGGCGGAGTTCGGCGCCAAATTCAAAAAGTGAAAAACACAATACACATACAGTATACTGTAATCTTACAGATTACAGTACTGTATCAAATAATAACATATCCCCTTTGTCCCTAGTGGTCTGCCCAGTGTCCTGCATGCACTTTTATATAATGAAAACTGTTCTTTCTGCCTGGAAACTGGAGATTGTCCATAGCAACCAAAAAGTGTCCCTTTATGTCAAAAGTGGTTTTAGACCAGCTAGAAAACAGCGATAATAAATTAGAATCACTTGCAGAATTGAGCGATAGCGATTTGTGGGGAAATTCATCATCAAACACTAAAAAACACTTTTATTATTATTATTATATTATTATTTGTTATAATTATTTTATAGTTATTTATTATATTATCATTTATGATTTTGTTTTTTTAACTTTATCATACCCGCGATGTCTACTAGACTCTTGTTTGGACAGATTTAAGTGAGTTATTCCTAAGAATTGCAGGCCTACAATATAAAACGCCAAATTTCCATGCAGAATAATGGTACCGCTTTCAGCACCTAAAATATGACAGAATCATACCGCCAGGGAGGTTATATTGTATGCAATCAGGCGGGCCCTTACATTACATGGTTTTGGTAAATCTGAAGACAAAAATCTGCAGAAAATCTAATAGTGTGTATGGGGCTTAACACACTTCCCATATGGGTATTTCAGCTCTGAATTTAGCTACTTGCCTAGAGCTTAGCTTGAAGGTGACCACATAAACTTAAAGTGTACCTACAGCCTAAACCTTTTTTTCTATTTATTTTTTTTTAGATAGAATGGTAAAGGGTTAGAACCTCTGTCAGATTTTTTATTTATTTTTGTATTGCAGCCTGTTTGTCTTGATGACCACTGTCACCAGCAAAAAGTTTTCGAAGAATTTGAAATTTTCATATGTCCCTGAATCAGGAATAGAGGGCAAGTCTTCCAGTGGAGTTGTTCCTGTTGTATCTATAGGACATAAAAGGGATTCTACCCAATGGGACACAGATCCAAAGGGGTTAAACCATTTCCCTTTCAATCCAAAAAAATGTTGCCTTTAGATATACTTAAGGGTAGCCATTAGATGGTCATCACCAGGTCAGGCCTATGTCAGCAAGATCATTTGAAACTCATTATGTTGGATCAGCTGAACTCCTATATGGCCTGATTATCCCAACAGATGCTTGTATCTGACAGATCACTTGCATTTATGGCCTTAGGCTTAGATGATCAGATTTTTATCAATAATGATTGTACATGAAAGAGTTATCCATGAGATGACAATTGATAGATTGAGGCAGCTTTACCGTAGCACTGCCCCTTTCCTGGTTTCAAGGGAATTAGAAATTGGTCAAGGAGGAATTTTTGGTCAGTTGTCCTTGTCAAAGTCACAATTATGAGGCTGGCGCCAAGAGGGTTTGGCCATTCTCCTTCCTTCCTCCTTCTAAGACTTTGGATGTAGCCAATAGTACATGTTAATCATTTAATAGAAGACCATCCAGGGGTCATTAGGAACAAACACACGATGATAAATTGGGTCATTTGGAAAGGGCCACTGCATGTACATAGAGATATGTGATCATTTAAACTAGATACCTATTGTCATGCCCGTTGAAATATTGCTGTGTGTGTGCCTAAGTTTAGCAACAGCCATTAGAAACAGAAAGTTGATGGCAAGCAACCAGATTTGTTCCACATGGATTACCGTGGACACTGGATATGTTAATATGATGTAATGGCATGCATTCACAATTAGGGGTTGCAAGTGACAGATGGATCTCTTGAAATATTATTTTCTTAAAAGGGAAAAATACCACTTCTTACATATAAAGAAGAAAGGAGTGGACTGGCCTTGGTTGTCTTTGGACATATTTTGTTTGTCTTTGGCTGACACCCTATCCAATGATGTTAAACAGAAAATAAATAATTCTGCAGTAATGCATGTTAATTATGTACACCAAGTTTGCACTTTGCTTGCACTTCACAAATGTTTGTACAGTGTTAGGGGCATGAAGAGAGCAGGACTAATTAGCTAGTGATTACATCAGTTGTTGTCAAACTGTGCTTCGGGCAAGCAGCACTACTATATCCCCAGTCTGATGGAAGCTTCTATGACAAGTGGGGGAAAAAGTTATTAGTAATTAGCTGGTTGGGCTAAAACGGGTTTCATTCATTTTCATTAAAATTAAATTTTATTGGATAAAAAGTTTTTTTTAATAGTGTTACTTAATCTGAATGTGCTACTTTCATGCATGTTTTCATAACGTACAATTCCATTATATCCATAGTGATGATAGCATTAAAAATTGTTTTTATACGCCTAGTTTCCACTGAGCGGAACGGTTCGGGTCGGTACAGTTTGGAACGGTTTGAATGGTCCGGTCTATTCTGGTGAGCATTTCCACTGCAATTCAGACCGTCAGGGACCATTCAGGGTTTAGAAAAATGCCTAGCATGTCCGCCAATCATTGGAATGTATTGTAGCTCCGCCCTAATCGAACCGTTCCATTTTCTATGGCCCCACATCTGAAGCAGGACCCAGAATGGTGCGGTATGGTTCGGTTTTATGGCACGCTTTCATAATGGAAACACCCAAAATAGTGTACCGTACCGAACCGTGGAAACGAGGCAATAGCTAACCAGTTCAGGAAACCAGTCACATCATTACAGCACGCAAGTAGCCAGTTGCTGCACTTAAACATTAATAGGGCAGGCAAAATCTAGCCAATTTAGACCAAAGCTTGCTCAATAGTTATCTGGCTATAATTTTTATCCGTTCACTAGGCTAGGCCAACATTCAACAGGGAGCCAACATGAACACAAAAAAAAGAAAAGGCAATGGACCCAGCAGGCAAGCAACTAAATTTGTCTGATTGAAACTGTGATGCCGCGTACACACGACCGTTTTTCATAACCAGAAAAATGCCATTTTATAAAATGGTCATTAAAAACGATCGTGTGTAGGCTCCAGAGCATTTTTCTCAACACGAAAAATGGGCATTAAAAATTTCGAACATGCTCTATTTCTTCTCGTCGTTTTTCCCGTCGTAGTTTTTCTCATCGTGAAAAACGGCCGTGTGTAAGCTTTAATGACGGGAAAAAAACGCGCATGCTCAGAAGCAAGTTATGAGACGGGAGCGCTTGTTCTGGTAAAACTACCGTTCGTAATGGAGATAGCACATTCGTCATGCTGTAACGGACTGAAAAGCACAGAGACTGAAAGCGCGAAACGGCTAACACCAAACTTTCACTAACACGCGGTAACACAAAATCAGCAAAAGCAGCCCAAAGGGTGGCGCCATCCGAATGGAACTTCCCCTTTATAGTGCCGTGGTACGTGTTGTCGAACGTGTTGTACGTCACCGCGCTTTGCTCGAGCATTTTTTTTCACGATAGTGTGTAGGCAAGGCAGGCTTGAGAAGAATCACGTCGAGAAAAAAGTAGTTTTTTACAATGACATTAAAAACGGCTGTGTGTACGCGGCATAAGTCAACACATTTCTCTGTGTAGCGCAATGCAAGTCACTATCTTGGTATGTTAAAAAGATGATGGTTATTTGTCTCATTGAACTCCGCTTAGTGCTATATTTGTGTTTTTGGGATTTTAAGTCAGCTCACTTATGCCTGTGCTTCAGAAATGCTGTGCTGTCCATAGACAGTCTGATAATGGATGAGATACTATGCCTGTTAAAAGAATTGCTATACCCAAAGCATGACAAAACAATTATTTATGTTTAAAGTAAAAAAACTACTAGTAACGCTATCAGGTATAGGGTGGCTGGTGAAACCTGAGTGATCTGCTACAGCTATGGAGGCTGTCCACTTAGCTAAGTGAATAAGGTAAACCTGTGTTCATTTTGAATATGCAATAAAGTGTGAGTGAAATTTAAAAAGCAGGATTTTTCTGTAGCACATCATGATTAATTGATTGATTGAAGTGAACACAGCTTCCCCATATACTAAGTTCAGTAAACATTTTTTTTTCTAAGTGTACAATCTCCACATCTTTAGTAAATCAGTCTCCCTGTATACACTTTATTGTCAAAAGTATTGGGACACCTGCCTTTACACGCACATGAACTTTAATGGCATCCCAGTCTTAGTCCGTAGGGTTCAATATTGAGTTGGCCCACCCTTTGCAGCAATAACAGCTTCAACTCTTCTGGGAAGGCTGTCCACAAGGTTTAGGAGTGTGTCTATGGGAATGTTTGACCATTCTTCCAGAAGCGCATTTGGGAGGTCAGGCACTGATGTGGATAAGAAGGCCTGGCTCGCAGTCTCCACTCTAATTCATCCCAAAGGCAACGCTGTATCCTGGCCTAGGGCAGCACTTTGCAGGGGGGCAGCATGGAAAGAGTCCCCACCGGCTTGTGACACACTGTTAGTGTAGCACCAGTCTTATGGGGTGGACTGGGCTGAGAGGCAAATTAGTCTAGCGCCCCCATAAAGCGCCCAAACTGCTTCCGGTATGCGGACGGCCGGCATTCCGCAACTGTGGGGGGGGGGGGGCGCCGCTTCTAATTTTGACTGTCCTATCATGCTGGACCACAAACCTTCCTCACTGTGCTATATGTTTTCTGCTGCACCATTTGCATGGTTATGTCTTCTTAGTCCTCTCCATAAAATTATCAGAAGTTTGTGCTTAAAGTAGAACTATAGGCAACACTTTTTTTTTTTTTTTTTTTTAACGTAAGGGAGGGTTATAGCCCCTGTCAGTTTATTTTTTACCTTTCCTGTCCCATTGCAGAGATTTCTCTTCACTTCCTGCCCCACAGCCAAACAGGAAGTGAGAGGAAATCTATGCAAATTAAGGGAATCCATTCCCCCCCCCCCCCCGGCCCTCAGAACTAGTGTCCCCACTCTAAAATTTAGGGCGGGTCTTAAACAGCAAGGGGTGTGGCCTGGACAGGAAGGGATGGGTCATATTTAAATTAGGGGGTGCACGAGTTTAGTCAGGCCTAGTGAAGCACAAAAACTAAATACACTACTGCCCAAAGGTGTTCTATTGGGTTGAGTTCAGGACTCTGTGAAGGCCAGTCAAGTTCCTCCACCCCAAACTTGCTTATCATGTCTTTATGGACCTTGTTTTGTGCACTGGTCCAAATCATTTGGTGGAGGGGGATTATGGTGTAGGGTTGTTTCTCAGGGGTTGGGCTTGGCCCCTTAGTTCCAGTGAAGGTAACTCTTAAGGCGTCAGCATACCAAGACATTTTGGACAATTTCATGCTACCAACTTTGTGGGAACAGTCTGGGGGATGGCCCCTTCTTGTTCCATCACGACTCCGCACCAGTGCAAAAAGCAAAGTTTGTAAAGACATGGATGAGCGATTTTGGGGTGGAGAAACTTGACTGGCCTGCAACCCGTTAGAACATCTTTGGGATGAATTGGAGTGGAGACTGTGAGCCAGGCCTTCTCGTCCACATCAGTGCCTAACCTCATAAATGCGCATCTGGAGGGATGGTCACACATTCCCTTGGACACATTCCTAAACCTTGTGGACAGCCTTTCCAGAAGCGTTGAAGCTGTTATAGCTGCAAAGGGTGGGCCAACTCCATATTGGACCCTACGGTCTAAGACTGGGATGCCATTAAATTTCATGTGTGTGTAAAGGCAGGTACTTTTGACAATATAGTGTATATACCTTTGCACTCTTCAATAAATTCTTCAGTGCAAGGATGCTGGTCCTCTTCCTTCCTCTGAACTTTCTGCATGTGGAGATTGATTGTTACCTTCAGGTTTCTGGGCTGAATTCAATAGAAAAAGTTCTCAACTGGGACCTGAACCCTCCTCCTCTATTGAGAAAGTGTTTTAATTGCTGTCACTGCCTGACAATGTCAATTACAGATGAAACGCATTGGGCCGGACTAAGATCTGTGATGTAATTTCCGCTAACAACACATTTGGTCGGTGGAATGCACAGCAGAGCTGAGTAGAAAGTAGGACAAGCGATCCTCAATATACCGGTGGTGAAATCCATGTTTAATTCTGGCATAAATACAATTTTAATGTGGGTGCGCGCTATGGATGTTTTTACAATAGTTTTAATAAAGAATCCTGCACAATGGCTTTCTTCTATTGTTGTTTATCTTTTGGAAGGGTGGATTCAGAGAAACACTGCATAAATTGCTGAAGGTCTGGGACACTTCTGATACTCAGGTAACTTATTCTCGCCCTACCTCTCTTTGGCAGAGCTCATTGGTTTCCACTAAAGTCACATATCCTACAAGATTCTGCTGGTGAATAACTCATGGTTATCACACTGTATAATTGTTTGGCATTTTCTTATGCTTTTTGAGGTGTTGTAAGGATATGATGCTATATAGATTGCTAAACAAATTGTTTTCTTACTTGCAAATCCACCAGTAGGTGGAATTACTTATCCAGGGCCGGTCCTCCCTCCTATCATTGACTGACTTTGAGAAGTTGCGTCAAGAAGATTTCCATGCTTGAGGATTAAGCTTTTTCCTTTACACCTCCCTCCTTTCTCTCATTAATAAAAAAAAGTCTTCCTATGCCTTGGCCTGGGTGAGGGAACTGGAAATCTTTCGCAAAGAGGAGCAATGGTTGGATGCCTAATCTTATGAAGATGGCCCCTTTTGGCCAGGGGACACACTGGGCACCTTTGCTGCCATTGTGCAATTGCTGGGTGTACAATGTGCCCCTGTGCCTTTAAGGGGGATTGGGCTACCTCCAGGCCCACCTGCCCCTTGTTTATCCATTAGAATGCAAGTGCTCCCATTGTAAAGACTCTCATAAATTAGAAGGGTTAGGACTGCAAGTAATACAGGGTGCCGTGAAGAGGCCTTGCAGCTTATGCATGCATTTGCAAATGTGTGCTAACTAAACCTGTTTTTAACGCATACTGTTGGACACTGTTGGACAGGTTAATTCCCTTGGTACAGACAGTCTCCTGCACTCGGAAGCTTGATCTCTTAGTGACACAACCAGAGTCTTCCGTTGGAAAGGGAATGACCAGGGATCTTGCTGCCCTCCTCAGAATAATTGGTATTCTTGGGACTAAAATGTAAAAGAAAAAAGAAGGGCGCACCGACCTAGTGCATTACCAATGGCTAGGTTTATTAAAAGTAGATTAAAAGATCATAAATACTCACAAAGCAAGTATAGTAATAGGCACGTACACCATTCAATCAAAAGAGATAGATGCCTTCAAAGGGCCTCCTGCTGAAACCAGATAACCAGAGAGTCCAGACGACATATATTACAGCTACAGCTGACGCGTTGCGAGGGAGAACCCTCTTCCTCAGAGCCAAAAAGTAATAGTGATGGAATGGTGTACGTGCCTATTACTATACTTGCTTTGTGAGTATTTATGATCTTTTCATCTACTTTTAATAAACCTAGCCATTGGTAATGCACTAGGTCGGTGTGGCCTTCTTTTTCCTTTTACATTTTAATTCCCTTGGTAAGCAGTTGGTTGGTGAGTTGAACTGGGAATTTTTTCTGGTTTTGTCTGGATGCCTAATCTGCCACAGCTCGCACTTCACTCAATATTTTTATCTATAGAAAACTCATGCAAGGTGATGTATCATTGGTACCTTACTCCTGACTAGAATCTTGAAATATGTTTCTTCCTATTCTTCTAATTGTTTCCCAGGCTGTGGTAGCCATGCTCCACACCCAGTGAACATGTCCCCATGTAAAGCATTTATGGACCAAGTTATATCACTATATTAACCCAATCCACTGACCTAATCTACAGTTGGACCCCTTTTCTGAGAAATACTGAGAATTCCCAAACTAGCATCCAAAATCATACACACCTACTGTGCAACAAAACAAGCAATAGCTAAAGTGTGGAAGACTCTCTTCCTACATATCAATGTGGTCAAGACCAGGCTTAGCAATATTTACCTAAATGAGAGACTTACTGCTATCCTTATGGATAAACATGATAAATTCTTGAAAATCTGACAACCCTGAATTGGCTTCATGGCAGAGCCTCACCTGCCATGAACATAAAAAAAAACCCGAAAAGAAACGATTGTCAAAATGATCAAAAACTGGTCATAATATGGGGCTCCTACAACCTATGGTTTGGAGATATGGGGCTCCTTGCGCAGCTTGCCAGAAGCTACATACAGAGCGGCCAGTTTAAATACAAGCTGGCACACTGTTTGCAGCAGACTGAGAGGTTGAGCTCACAATGCCTCTCCTCACTTCTTGTCAGAGGCATTGAGCTCAATGGACAGCTTGGAGTCTTGGAACAATGGTAAAGTATCATTAGCCCAAGCTGTCCAATAAAAATTCTGCAGTGGAGGCACGCCTCCCACTGCAGTGTCATAGAAGGGGCATGTGTCTAAAAGACACATGCCCTCTTCCAGCCCAGCCCTCTTAACTACAAGGAAAAAACATGGGTTTATGGGTATAAGATTTACCCACAATCCCATGTTTTTCTCACACAGTAAAGTGGTTGTATACCCTTTAGCCCAGGTTCACACTGGGCTGCGGGAGTGAAGCCGTGCGAGTTCAGCTGAACTTGCACGATTTTACTCTCGCTGGCAGTCCCGATTTCAGCCACGATTACAAAGACATCTGACACAGATGTCAATGTAGATCGCGGCTGAAATCGCAAAAAGTAGTACAGAAACGACTTTTTAAAATCGGACGTCGCACCGATTAGGATGGTGCTATTGCCGGAAATTTGCGGCAAATATCGCCGATTTGACATGCAATTTGACATGTCAAATCGCATGTCAAATCGCACCAGTGTGAACCAGGGCTTACAACCACTTTTGACTGAATCTCTGGACAGGATTGGTCTGTTGTGATTCCAGGACATTGTACTACATTCACTTTTTGCTTTTTGTTTTTTGTGCCTTTCTTTGGATCTTCGGTGGTCCTCACTACACCTTTCCGCTCTTCCATTTTCACACTTTGGTTAGTCCTAAATCCCTGGACAGTATTGGGCTGTTGTGATTTCAGGATGTTTTACAATGCCTTTTTTGTTTGTCCTGTTGTGAGGCTCTTTGGTTGTCTTCACACACCCCCCCACCCCTCTTTTTCGTTTCATTCCCATCACTATGGGCCCTTTGCTTGTTACACCCCACTTTCTCCATTGACCACATCATTTTACATTTTTACATTTAACATAGATTGGAGCTGTCTACAGGTATCCTCCTGTAGCTCACCCTGGACACTTTTCATCGCTCCCCTTGAGTGTGGTGTTCTCCGCCTTGGCTGCCTGTTGCTTTACGCCCCCCCCCCCAGCTCCCGGTGGGGACATTTCCCAGCCTTCCTCAGCCATCAGCCTCTAGCATTCCATGACCACTTTTAGAGCTGTAAAGTAAGTAATTTTGGGATGTTTTGTTTTTTTCCTTCCCTTGCGTCCCCATTCAATTCATTGGATTTATTTTGGATATATATATTTTTATAGACATGAATTCTGCATTTGCTTCTGAAGAAGTGGAACTATGTCCACGAAATGCGTCAAGCTTATTAATGCAGTTTTTTTATTCAATCATGGTTGTATATTATACCTTTCCTTTGATTATAATAAGCATGTGCAATAATGGAATTTTTATATGTCTATTATCAGCTCGTCATATCTGCCATGTACCATGTCCTATGTATATTTATATGAATAAACCCATTTTGATCGTGTAATTATTTAGTTTTTTCTAACACACATCTCATTTAAAGTCCCAAATCTCCCCTTTTTTCACATATAAATGAAAACATGCTGAGGTTCCATTCAGGAAGTAACCTCAGCATGTGATAGGGGACACAGGTATCCCACACCCCTAGAAGTGCTGAATTCTGTACAGTCTGATGGAGACTGCAGTGCTGGGACAGAGTAAAGATGGGATACATAGTTCACCAGAGAGTTGAGTATAGTAGCTTTTCTCTTGTAGAGGACTTGCATTAGTATTTTCTTTCTCGTACATCACGGGACACAGAGCGACATAGTCATTACTAATGGGTTATATAGATACCATCAGGTGCTGGCACTGGCAACTTCCAAAACCGGAAGTACCCTCCCCTATATAAGCCCCTCCCATCCGGGAGCACCTCAGTTTTTTGCCAGTGTCTAAGGTGTTGGCCAAGAAGAAACATGTGTTTTTCACTGAGCTTGCGTACAGGTTCTTTTGGGCCTCAGTAAGCTATTCCGGATCCGACCAAAAAAGCTTCATAGTTAAACGGTCGGTACCCGGGCCTTGCAGAGAAGAGCAAGGTTTTGCCTGTAATGCTTCTCTTAGGAGAGCTGGACCCTGGGATCCAGAGCTCTGGTCATACCCACGACCAAGATGTTTTCTGTGCAGGGTGCTATACAGGTCCAGGGGAGTGGAATCCTTGGGAACCCGGTCCCTGAAGGTTTGATTACAATGCCTGCCGTGATAGGTGAAGTTTGGGCTTCTGTGGACCAAACAAAGTCCTGCGGCGAGGAAAAGGTAAGTGGGGGCCCTCAGGAACTTGGTTCTATTGAGGGACCCCCAAGCCTATTTTGTCTTTCTGCCTGTTACCTAAGGTATTCCCGCTAATATTCTGTGTATGCCTGTTACTACTGAGAAAATTTAAAAATTTTAATAGTAGGCAAGAAAAAAAAAAAAAAATGTAAGACCGCGGTACCTGTGTTAGACACTAGAGGCCGCTATGGTTCTTTTTCTTGTAATGTGGATTTTTTTCTTCCAGAATCAAATCCAGGCAGTTGGTATGTTCTCTGCTGGGAAGCTGTCTCCTCTGCCCTGTTGCTGCGCTCATCCATCCCCGGGCCCTGCGGCAAAGGGGGCCCTGGCTCCCATCTAGCTCCTTATTGTTTTTAAAAAAGGGCGCCGAAGGCGCGCGTGCACGCGCCTCTATTCATAGAGGCGATCTGAAAAAAGGGGCGGAGCGGGTGGATGACGCTCAGGTGTGCGCCGCGGTGCTACTGCGCATGTGCGGGCGTCTAGCGTGTTTTAAAGCACATTATAGCTGGCTATTGAATGCACAGACAGAGCTAGCAACAGATAAAGGCACACAGAGGCGGTTGATGCAGGCATCCCCTAGAAAGGCACTTTAGTAGACACCAACTGTGATATAGAAGCAATTGTGCTAGACTATTCTCAGTAAAAGTGGTGTATTACGGCTGGAATACCTCAGCTTTAGGCTTAAGAATATGCCGTCCAGAAGCTCCGGAACTGAATCTTCCAGGAAGCGAAGGGGGTCTCATCGGGCTCTGAGGTGGGCATGCTTCTGCTGCACCAGTCTCCCCTGAAGTTCAGAGGTAAGTGACCATAGAGACCCCGCAGGGGTACTTGGTACTGTGGCTGTCCTCAGTCACCTGCTCCTGTGTATGTAACAGAGGAGGTTTTTTCCTCAGCTCTGGGAGGATTAGAGAGAGATTGTCAACATTGATCGCTGCCTCCCTGTCAGGGAAAGCACGCCGATCTCCGTCTCCTCCTTCAGAGTGCCTGTTAGCAGAGCAACAGTCCCATACAGGGATCGACCTGCCTGAAGGGGATCAGGATGAGGTTGATTCTGTTATAGAGGAATCAAACAGTGGAGGAACCTTTCTCAGCAGCTCAAGCTGAAAGATTGTGGGTTCAGTCTCTGACTAACATGGTCCGATCGGCATTAAAAATGCACCTTGCGGAACCATCAACCACTACTGTATCCTCGTTGGGGTCGCTAGAAGCCCCCAGACTGTCTGTTCTTTTCCACTTCACCCTTTTACTGAAAGGGCTTATTTACCAGGATTGGGAACGTCCTGAGAAAATATTATTCCCCCAAGAGATTTCCGGTGGTCTATCCCATGGAGGATAAGTTCATCAAAAAAAAAAAAAAAAATGGAAGGTCCCTACAGTGGACGCAGCCATCTCTTGTATGTATAAATCACTGACATGTCCAGTGGATAATGTCCAAATGTTCAAGAACCCAATAGATAAAAGATTGGAGTCCTTATGAAAGTCTGCTTCTTTCTACAGCAAGCTTGGTGACACAACCAGCAGTAGCAGCTATTGGGGTCTGCTAAGCAGTGAAGGATCAGTTAAAACAGGTCTTGAGGGACTTGACAGATCAGCAGGCCTTGCCCTAGCTGATCTACCTAGAGCCTTAGGCTTTGCGGTTGACGCCATAAAGGATTCAGTCCATCAGGCCTCCCGCCTTACGCTGTCTAGAGTACATATGCGTAGGCTTCTATGGCTCAAAAACTGGTCTGCTGAAGCTCCCTGTAAGGAA
This sequence comes from Rana muscosa, assembly GCA_029206835.1. Classification (NCBI taxonomy): domain Eukaryota; kingdom Metazoa; phylum Chordata; class Amphibia; order Anura; family Ranidae; genus Rana; species Rana muscosa. The sequence continues at coordinate 192,419,403 of CM055123.1, forward strand.
TGGCTGGTTAGCGTCCCATTTCATGGTGAACGCTTATTCAGGGAAAACCTGGACAAATATATCCAGAAAATTTCCAGCGGTAAAAATACGCTCTTGCCGGTTAAAAACAGAGTTAGAGGTCCCTCTTTAAGAGGCCTGCTTCTCCAGTCCCTGGGGCATCGGCTGTGTAACAGTTCCGACGGCCTCCTCGGTCAATTCCCGGGGGTAAAAAACAGGGACAATAGCAGGGTAATGAGAAACCCTGGGTCAGGGGAGGTACAAAACCTCCCCCAAAGTTAAATTCATTGAAGGGTTGCCCCCACTCAGTCGGGTGGGGGGAGGACTCCAGTTGTTCACAAGAGACCTGGCGGGACGCGATCAAGACAGATAGGTGCTCTCCGCAGTATGTTGGGGATACAGATTGGAGTTAAGAGACTCTCCTCCTTCCCATTTTTGAGGTCAAACGTGCCAAGGGATCCCCGGAAGAGAGAGTCCCTCCTGTTGGCACTAGAACAACTATTGCTCCAAGGAGTAATTATGGAGGTTCCCCTGGAAGAATGAGGGTTCGGGTTTTACTCAAACCTCTCTACAGTCCCGAAGCAAACGCGGACGGGAGGCCCATATTAATTCTAAAAGGGCTATACAAATTCCTGTATATCAGGACTTTCCAATGAAGTCGATCCGATCGGTGGCCACTGCCCTACAAGGGGAGGATTGGTTAGCCGCGATCGACATCAAAGATGCTTATCTGCACATTCCCATCTTTCCAGTCTACCAAAAGTTTCTACGCTTTGCAGTAGAAGGGCGCCATTTTCAGTTCAGAGCCTTACCCTTCGGTTTGGCCACAGCATCACGAGTGTTTACAAAAATTCTGGCCCTTTATTGGCCAATCTAAGAACACAAGGTGTAATGATAATGGCATATCTAGATGACTTGTTGCTGATAGACCACTCAGTGAAAAAACTAGACGTGGTCGTTCACAAGACAATCAAGTATCTGGAATCTCACGGTTGGATTATCAACCGAGAAAAGTCAGCCCTAAAAACCAGTCAAAAGTCTGGAATACTTGGGGCTAGGGTTGGATTCAGGCCAGAGAAAAATATTCTTGCCTCGAGGAAAGGTGTTGTCTTTGAAAGATTTGATCCACTTAGTGGGTACAAAAAAGACAGCCGTCCATACGCCTGTGCATAAGGCTGCTGGGAAAAATGGTGGCATCATTCGAAGCAGTACCCTACGGTCAATTCCATTCAAGGAATTTGCAGGGGGCCATACTGTCAGCCTGGAACAAAAAAGTTCAGGCCCTAGACTTACAATGTCCTTGTCCCCTTCCGTTCGCAAGAGCCTCCGTTAGTGGCTGGTTCCCCAGAATCTGGAAAAAGGGAAATCCTTCAGTCTGATTTCTTGGAAGGTGGTCACTACAGATGCCAGCCTTATAGGCTGGGGAGCAGTACTGGAGCAATAGTCTCTCCAGGGCAGATGGTCGGATGCAGAAAAGGCCCTGCCCATCAATCTCTTAGAGATACGAGCAGCCCGGTATGCCCTAGTAGCATGGACATCCAAACTCCAAGGGTCCCCTGTCAGAATTCAATCAGACAATGCCACAGCAGTGGCATATATCAATCATCAGGGGGGCACCAGGAGTCGTGCAGCCCAGAGGGAAGTAAATTACATCCTGAAATGGGCAGAAAAATATGTCCCAGCCATATCTGCGGTATTCATTCCAGGAGTGGAGAATTGGAAGGCGGACTTTCTAAGTCGCCAGCAATTAGGCCCAGAGGAAGGGTCCCTTCACCCCGAGGTTTTCTGGACAATATGTCAGCGGTGGGGAACATCGGATGTAGATCTTCTAGCATCCAGATTCAACGCAAAGGGGGACAGGTTTGTCTCTCGAACAAGGGATCCCCTAGCTTGCGGCTCGGATGCCCTAGTGTTCCCTTGGGATCAGTTCAAGCTGATATATGCATTCACACCGCCACAATGGTTACCTCGATTACTCCGCAGAATCAGGGTAGAAAAGAAACCAGTGATTCCGGTGGCTCCAGCGTGGCCCCGAAGAGCGTGGTACGCGGAGATTGTAAAATTTCAGTGGGGAGTCCTTGGACTCTCCCACGTCGTCCGGACCTGCTTTCGCAAGGACCGATATACCACCCTTCCTTACCAGCCCTAGGTTTGACGGCCTGGCTATGGAAGCCCACATTCTAAAAAAGAGAGGGCTCTCTAATCCTGTGGTATCTACCATGATCAATGCCAGGAAGCCGGTATCCAGGCAGATCTAATATAGAATCTGGAAGGCGTACATCGCGTGGTGTGAGGCCAAGAAATGGCATCCACATAAGTACGTAATAGGTAGGATTCTGGACTTCCTACAATGGGCTGTAGATAGGAAGCTTGCCTTGAGTACTATCAAGGGTCAGATTTCGGCCTTGTCAATATTTTTTCAAAGGCCCTTGGCTTCGCATTCACTAGTCAAAGCCTTTATACAAGGAGTGATGCGTATTAGTCCTCCGGTTAATATTCCCATATGTCCATGGGATCTAAACTTGGTTCTGTCGGTTCCACAGAGACAACCATTTGAACCATTACAGCATATTTCTTTGGTGCTTCTCACCAGGAAATTGATTTTTCTAGTAGCCATTTGTTCGGCTAAAAGAGTGTCGGAATTAGCAGCTATGTCCTATAAGGAGCCATATCTGGTTATCCATAAGGATAGAGTAGTGTTACGTCCTCATCCAGCCTTTCTTTCTAGGGTGGTATCGAGGTTTCATTTGAACCAAGATGTGGTTCTTCCTTCTTTTTTCCCCAGACCTACTTCGGTAGAGGAAAAGTTATTGCATTCTTTGGATGTAGTAAGAGCAGTTAAAGCTTATCTAAAAGCCACTGCTCAGATTCGCAGAACGGATACTTTGGTTATTCTGCCGGAAGGCCCCAGAAAGGGTCAGGCAGCGTCAAAATCTACTTTAGCCAAGTGGATTCGACAGGTCATAATACAAGCCTATGGCTTGAGAAGGAGACCGCCTCCGTTCAAAGTTAGAGCGCACTCCACGAGAGCAGTTGGAACTTCATGGGCAGTGCATCACCAGGCCTCCCTGGCTCAAATCTGTAAGGCCGCAACATGGTCTTCAGTACACACGTTTACTAGGTTCTACCAGGTGGACGTTAGAAGTCAGGAGGATGTCGCCTTTGGGCGCAGTGTGTTGCAGGCCGCAAAAGATCCTCATGTCTGATAGCGCTCAGCTTATATATGGTGTATCCCCCCCCCCTCATTGGGCATTGCTTTAGGACATCCCATTAGTAATGACTATGTCGCTCTGTGTCCCGTGATGTACGAGAAAGAAAATAGGATTTTTATAACAGCTTACCTGTAAAATCCTTTTCTTGGAGTACATCACGGGACACAGAGCTCCCGCCCCTCTTTTGGGGACACTTATTGCTTTGCTACAAAACTGAGGTGCTCCCGGATGGGAGGGGCTTATATAGGGGAGGGTACTTCCGGTTTTGGAAGTTGCCAGTGCCAGCACCTGACGGTATCTATATAACCCATTAGTAATGACTATGTCGCTTTGTGTCCCGTGATGTACTCCAAGAAAAGGATTTTACAGGTAAGCTGTTATAAAAATCCTATTTTTTCAGGACACTTTAAAACTGGACTCCCAACAGATATAAACATATAATGTGATCCAGTTGTGTATTCATAAAAATTACATTTATTTTTACTACAACTAATAGAGGTATGTTCATTTGTCATTTTATCTGCCTCTGCTAATCTTCTGCACAGTGGGTCTTATACTGATAAAGGGAGGGGTAGCATTATAAACCAATCAGGCTGCTATTACTTTGCACAGTGCTGCACATCTAATTCTGGAAGCTTTTTGATAGCGTGATAGGGCAGACTTATGGCCTCATCAGTGTACTACTGCTCCTTTATTGTCCAATTACAGACCGGGGCAGGTTCTAGACTAGGCTGTGCTGATCAGTTGCACTGCCAGGAGGTCAATTAATGCACAATATTACAGACCATTTTGGAGGTAATAATACTGTATATTATTATTATTATACTGAATTTATATAGCGCCAACAGTTTACGCAGCGCTTTACAATAAAAAGGGGGACAGTACAATTGCAATACAGTTCAATACAGAAGGAATAGGAGGGCCTTGCTTGTGGAGCTTATTTAGTCATTTGTTTGGCGTATGGCTGTCAACTTCAAAAAGTCTTGTGTATTATAGTTCAACAAAAGTTGAGTTAATCTTTAACCACTTCAGCCCTGGACCATTTTGCAGCTAAAGGACCAGGCTCCTTTTTGCGATTCGGCACTGCGTCGCTTTAACTGACAATTGCGCGGTCGTGCGGCCTGGCTCCCAAACAAAATTGGCGTCCTTTTTTTCCCACAAATAGAGCTTTCTTTTGGTGGTATTTGATCACCTCTGCAGTTTTTATTTTTTGCGCTATAAACAAAAATAGAGCGACAATTATGAAAAAAATTCAATATTTTTTACTTTTTGCTATAATAAATATTCCCAAAAAATATATTAAAAAAATAGTTTTTTCTCAGTTTAGGCCGATACGTATTCTTCTACATATTTTTGGTAAGAAAAATCGCAATAAGCGTTTATTGATTGGTTTGTGCAAAAGTTATAGCATCTACAATATAGGGGATAGTTTTATGGCATTTTTATTAATATTTTTTTTTTACTAGTAATGGCGGCGATCAGCGATTTTTATCATGACTTGGACATTATGGCAGACACATCGGACACTTTTGGCACATTTTTAGGACCACTGTCATTTTTACAGCGATCAGTGCTATAAAAATGCACTGATTACTGTGAAAATGACACTGGCAGTGAAGGGGTTAACCACTAGGTGGCATTATAGGGGTTAAGTGTTCCCTATTGAGTGTTTCTTACTGTAGGGGGGATGGGCTGTGTGTCACATGACACTGATCTTCGCTCTGAGTACACGGAGCGGAGATCCGCGTCATTGTCACTAGGCAGAGCGGGGAGATCTCCCCGCTCTATACCTCCATGAGACGATCGTGGGGATCCCCCCGACGATCGAGCCCGCGGAACCCGCGGTCCGACTCACGGGGAAGGCGGCAGGGTCGCGAGAACTCTCCAGAGAGTTTAAGAGTTGACTTAATCTCTTCTGTTCAGGCATGCAAACCTTTGTGGCCACTAGGGATGAGCTTCGTGTTCGAGTCGAACATACGTTCGACTCGAACATCGGCTGTTCGATCGTTCGACGAAGATCGAACGATTTGGGCCGTTCGCGCCAAATTCGAGTGACGCGAACGGCCCACAATGCACTACGCCATCGCAGTGTCATCCAGGCGCTGTGATTGGCCAAGAATGCACTGTGACCCCGCATGCTTGGCCAATCACAGCGCCGGCAGCGAGGAGAGCAATGATTGGCCACAGGCAGGATGCCTGTGGCCAATTATTGCTGAGGGTGTTTAGTACACGCCCCACACTATAAAAGGCCGCCAGCACGGCGGCCTAGTGTAGTGTGTTCCGGAGCAGGGAAAGACAAGCATAGGCAGGGACAGTGACATTTATTTCTTTCTTGCTTAACCTGGATTCCTTTAGTTTAGGGAAAGAGAAGGATAGGTAGGGAGAGTGTCAGTTTCTTTCACTGTGCCAGTCCTTGTTTCTAGGGACAAAGAAGGAAAGTGAGGGGAATTCTCCTTGTGCTATAGTGTGCTTTAAAAAAACATTTTTTCTAGGGACAGAAAACTGTAGGTAGGGAGAGTGTCAGTTTCTTTCACTGTGCCAGTCCTTGTTTCTAGGGACAAAGAAGGAAAGTGAGGGGAATTCTCCTTGTGCTATAGTGTGCTTTAAAAAAACATTTTTTCTAGGGACAGAAAACTGTAGGTAGGGAGAGTGTCAGTTTCTTTCACTGTGCCAGTCCTTGTTTCTAGGGACAAAGAAGGAAAGTGAGGGGATTTCTCCTTGTGCTATAGTGTGCTTTAAAAAAACATTTTTTCTAGGGACAGAAAACTGTAGGTAGGGAGAGTGTCAGTTTCTTTCACTGTGCCAGTCCTTGTTTCTAGGGACAAAGAAGGAAAGTGAGGGGAATTCTCCTTGTGCTATAGTGTGCTTTAAAAAAACATTTTTTCTAGGGACAGAAAACTGTAGGTAGGGAGAGTGTCAGTTTCTTTCACTGTGCCAGTCCTTGTTTCTAGGGACAAAGAAGGAAAGTGAGGGGAATTCTCCTTGTGCTATAGTGTGCTTTAAAAAAACATTTTTTCTAGGGACAGAAAACTGTAGGTAGGGAGAGTGTCAGTTTCTTTCACTGTGCCAGTCCTTGTTTCTAGGGACAAAGAAGGAAAGTGAGGGGAATTCTCCTTGTGCTATAGTGTGCTTTAAAAAACCATTTTTTCTAGGGACAGAAAACTGTAGGTAGGGAGAGTGTCAGTTTCTTTCACTGTGCCAGTCCTTGTTTCTAGGGACAAAGAAGGAAAGTGAGGGGAATTCTCCTTGTGCTATAGTGTGCTTTAAAAAAACATTTTTTCTAGGGACAGAAAACTGTAGGTAGGAAGAGTGTCAGTTTCTTTCACTGTGCCAGTCCTTGTTTCTAGGGACAAAGAAGGAAAGTGAGGGGAATTCTCCTTGTGCTATAGTGTGCTTTAAAAAAACATTTTTTCTAGGGACAGAAAACTGTAGGTAGGGAGAGTGTCAGTTTCTTTCACTGTGCCAGTCCTTGTTTCTAGGGACAAATAAGGAAAGTGAGGGGAATTCTCCTTGTGCTATAGTGTGCTTTAAAAAAACATTTTTTTCTAGGGACAGAAAACTCTAGGTAGGGAGAGTGTCAGTTTCTTTCACTGTGCCAGTCCTTGTTTCTAGGGACAAAGAAGGAAAGTGAGGGGAATTCTCCTTGTGCTATAGTGTGCTTTAAAAAAACATTTTTTCTAGGGACAGAAAACTGTAGGTAGGGAGAGTGTCAGTTTCTTTCACTGTGCCAGTCCTTGTTTCTAGGGACAAAGAAGGAAAGTGAGGGGAATTCTCCTTGTGCTATAGTGTGCTTTAAAAAAACATTTTTTCTAGGGACAGAAAACTGTAGGTAGGGAGAGTGTCAGTTTCTTTCACTGTGCCAGTCCTTGTTTCTAGGGACAAAGAAGGAAAGTGAGGGGAATTCTCCTTGTGCTATAGTGTGCTTTAAAAAAACATTTTTTCTAGGGACAGAAAACTGTAGGTAGGGAGAGTGTCAGTTTCTTTCACTGTGCCAGTCCTTGTTTCTAGGGACAAAGAAGGAAAGTGAGGGGAATTCTCCTTGTGCTATAGTGTGCTTTAAAAAAACATTTTTTCTAGGGACAGAAAACTGTAGGTAGGGAGAGTGTCAGTTTCTTTCACTGTGCCAGTCCTTGTTTCTAGGGACAAAGAAGGAAAGTGAGGGGAATTCTCCTTGTGCTATAGTGTGCTTTAAAAAAACATTTTTTCTAGGGACAGAAAACTGTAGGTAGGGAGAGTGTCAGTTTCTTTCACTGTGCCAGTCCTTGTTTCTAGGGACAAAGAAGGAAAGTGAGGGGAATTCTCCTTGTGCTATAGTGTGCTTTAAAAAAACATTTTTTCTAGGGACAGAAAACTGTAGGTAGGGAGAGTGTCAGTTTCTTTCACTGTGCCAGTCCTTGTTTCTAGGGACAAAGAAGGAAAGTGAGGGGAATTCTCCTTGTGCTATAGTGTGCTTTAAAAAAACATTTTTTCTAGGGACAGAAAACTGTAGGTAGGGAGAGTGTCAGTTTCTTTCACTGTGCCAGTCCTTGTTTCTAGGGACAAAGAAGGAAAGTGAGGGGAATTCTCCTTGTGCTATAGTGTGCTTTAAAAAAACATTTTTTCTAGGGACAGAAAACTGTAGGTAGGGAGAGTGTCAGTTTCTTTCACTGTGCCAGTCCTTGTTTCTAGGGACAAAGAAGGAAAGTGAGGGGAATTCTCCTTGTGCTATAGTGTGCTTTAAAAAAAAATTTTTCTAGGGACAGAAAACTGTAGGTAGGGAGAGTGTCAGTTTCTTTCACTGTGCCAGTCCTTGTTTCTAGGGACAAAGAAGGAAAGTGAGGGGAATTCTCCTTGTGCTATAGTGTGCTTTAAAAAAACATTTTTTCTAGGGACAGAAAACTGTAGGTAGGGAGAGTGTCAGTTTCTTTCACTGTGCCAGTCCTTGTTTCTAGGGACAAAGAAGGAAAGTGAGGGGAATTCTCCTTGTGCTATAGTGTGCTTTAAAAAAACATTTTTTCTAGGGACAGAAAACTCTAGGTAGGGAGAGTGTCAGTTTCTTTCACTGTGCCAGTCCTTGTTTCTAGGGACAAAGAAGGAAAGTGAGGGGAATTCTCCTTGTGCTATAGTGTGCTTTAAAAAAACATTTTTTCTAGGGACAGAAAACTGTAGGTAGGGAGAGTGTCAGTTTCTTTCACTGTGCCAGTCCTTGTTTCTAGGGACAAAGAAGGAAAGTGAGGGGAATTCTCCTTGTGCTATAGTGTGCTTTAAAAAAACATTTTTTCTAGGGACAGAAAACTGTAGGTAGGGAGAGTGTCAGTTTCTTTCACTGTGCCAGTCCTTGTTTCTAGGGACAAAGAAGGAAAGTGAGGGGAATTCTCCTTGTGCTATAGTGTGCTTTAAAAAAACATTTTTTCTAGGGACAGAAAACTGTAGGTAGGGAGAGTGTCAGTTTCTTTCACTGTGCCAGTCCTTGTTTCTAGGGACAAAGAAGGAAAGTGAGGGGAATTCTCCTTGTGCTATAGTGTGCTTTAAAAAAACATTTTTTCTAGGGACAGAAAACTGTAGGTAGGGAGAGTGTCAGTTTCTTTCACTGTGCCAGTCCTTGTTTCTAGGGACAAAGAAGGAAAGTGAGGGGAATTCTCCTTGTGCTATAGTGTGCTTTAAAAAAACATTTTTTCTAGGGACAGAAAACTGTAGGTAGGGAGAGTGTCAGTTTCTTTCACTGTGCCAGTCCTTGTTTCTAGGGACAAAGAAGGAAAGTGAGGGGAATTCTCCTTGTGCTATAGTGTGCTTTAAAAAAACATTTTTTCTAGGGACAGAAAACTGTAGGTAGGGAGAGTGTCAGTTTCTTTCACTGTGCCAGTCCTTGTTTCTAGGGACAAAGAAGGAAAGTGAGGGGAATTCTCCTTGTGCTATAGTGTGCTTTAAAAAAACATTTTTTTCTAGGGACAGAAAACTGTAGGTAGGGAGAGTGTCAGTTTCTTTCACTGTGCCAGTCCTTGTTTCTAGGGACAAAGAAGGAAAGTGAGGGGAATTCTCCTTGTGCTATAGTGTGCTTTAAAAAAACATTTTTTCTAGGGACAGAAAACTGTAGGTAGGGAGAGTGTCAGTTTCTTTCACTGTGCCAGTCCTTGTTTCTAGGGACAAAGAAGGAAAGTGAGGGGAATTCTCCTTGTGCTATAGTGTGCTTTAAAAAAACATTTTTTTCTAGGGACAGAAAACTCTAGGTAGGGAGAGTGTCAGTTTCTTTCACTGTGCCAGTCCTTGTTTCTAGGGACAAAGAAGGAAAGTGAGGGGAATTCTCCTTGTGCTATAGTGTGCTTTAAAAAAACATTTTTTCTAGGGACAGAAAACTGTAGGTAGGGAGAGTGTCAGTTTCTTTCACTGTGCCAGTCCTTGTTTCTAGGGACAAAGAAGGAAAGTGAGGGGAATTCTCCTTGTGCTATAGTGTGCTTTTAAAAAAAAAAATTTCTAGGGACAGAAAACTGTAGGTAGGGAGAGTGTCAGTTTCTTTCACTGTGCCAGTCCTTGTTTCTAGGGACAAAGAAGGAAAGTGAGGGGAATTCTCCTTGTGCTATAGTGTGCTTTAAAAAAACATTTTTTCTAGGGACAGAAAACTGTAGGTAGGGAGAGTGTCAGTTTCTTTCACTGTGCCAGTCCTTGTTTCTAGGGACAAAGAAGGAAAGTGAGGGGAATTCTCCTTGTGCTATAGTGTGCTTTAAAAAAACATTTTTTCTAGGGACAGAAAACTGTAGGTAGGGAGAGTGTCAGTTTCTTTCACTGTGCCAGTCCTTGTTTCTAGGGACAAAGAAGGAAAGTGAGGGGAATTCTCCTTGTGCTATAGTGTGCTTTAAAAAAACATTTTTTCTAGGGACAGAAAACTGTAGGTAGGGAGAGTGTCAGTTTCTTTCACTGTGCCAGTCCTTGTTTCTAGGGACAAAGAAGGAAAGTGAGGGGAATTCTCCTTGTGCTATAGTGTGCTTTAAAAAAACATTTTTTCTAGGGACAGAAAACTGTAGGTAGGGAGAGTGTCAGTTTCTTTCACTGTGCCAGTCCTTGTTTCTAGGGACAAAGAAGGAAAGTGAGGGGAATTCTCCTTGTGCTATAGTGTGCTTTAAAAAAACATTTTTTTCTAGGGACAGAAAACTGTAGGTAGGGAGAGTGTCAGTTTCTTTCACTGTGCCAGTCCTTGTTTCTAGGGACAAAGAAGGAAAGTGAGGGGAATTCTCCTTGTGCTATAGTGTGCTTTAAAAAAACATTTTTTCTAGGGACAGAAAACTGTAGGTAGGGAGAGTGTCAGTTTCTTTCACTGTGCCAGTCCTTGTTTCTAGGGACAAAGAAGGAAAGTGAGGGGAATTCTCCTTGTGCTATAGTGTGCTTTAAAAAAACATTTTTTTCTAGGGACAGAAAACTCTAGGTAGGGAGAGTGTCAGTTTCTTTCACTGTGCCAGTCCTTGTTTCTAGGGACAAAGAAGGAAAGTGAGGGGAATTCTCCTTGTGCTATAGTGTGCTTTAAAAAAACATTTTTTCTAGGGACAGAAAACTGTAGGTAGGGAGAGTGTCAGTTTCTTTCACTGTGCCAGTCCTTGTTTCTAGGGACAAAGAAGGAAAGTGAGGGGATTTCTCCTTGTGCTATAGTGTGCTTTAAAAAAACATTTTTTCTAGGGACAGAAAACTGTAGGTAGGGAGAGTGTCAGTTTCTTTCACTGTGCCAGTCCTTGTTTCTAGGGACAAAGAAGGAAAGTGAGGGGAATTCTCCTTGTGCTATAGTGTGCTTTAAAAAAACATTTTTTCTAGGGACAGAAAACTGTAGGTAGGGAGAGTGTCAGTTTCTTTCACTGTGCCAGTCCTTGTTTCTAGGGACAAAGAAGGAAAGTGAGGGGAATTCTCCTTGTGCTATAGTGTGCTTTAAAAAAACATTTTTTCTAGGGACAGAAAACTGTAGGTAGGGAGAGTGTCAGTTTCTTTCACTGTGCCAGTCCTTGTTTCTAGGGACAAAGAAGGAAAGTGAGGGGAATTCTCCTTGTGCTATAGTGTGCTTTAAAAAAAAAAATTTCTAGGGACAGAAAACTGTAGGTAGGGAGAGTGTCAGTTTCTTTCACTGTGCCAGTCCTTGTTTCTAGGGACAAAGAAGGAAAGTGAGGGGAATTCTCCTTGTGCTATAGTGTGCTTTAAAAAAACATTTTTTCTAGGGACAGAAAACTGTAGGTAGGGAGAGTGTCAGTTTCTTTCACTGTGCCAGTCCTTGTTTCTAGGGACAAAGAAGGAAAGTGAGGGGAATTCTCCTTGTGCTATAGTGTGCTTTAAAAAAACATTTTTTCTAGGGACAGAAAACTGTAGGTAGGGAGAGTGTCAGTTTCTTTCACTGTGCCAGTCCTTGTTTCTAGGGACAAAGAAGAAAAGTGAGGGGAATTCTCCTTGTGCTATAGTGTGCTTTAAAAAAACATTTTTTTCTAGGGACAGAAAACTCTAGGTAGGGAGAGTGTCAGTTTCTTTCACTGTGCCAGTCCTTGTTTCTAGGGACAAAGAAGGAAAGTGAGGGGAATTCTCCTTGTGCTATAGTGTGCTTTAAAAAAACATTTTTTCTAGGGACAGAAAACTGTAGGTAGGGAGAGTGTCAGTTTCTTTCACTGTGCCAGTCCTTGTTTCTAGGGACAAAGAAGGAAAGTGAGGGGAATTCTCCTTGTGCTATAGTGTGCTTTAAAAAAACATTTTTTCTAGGGACAGAAAACTGTAGGTAGGGAGAGTGTCAGTTTCTTTCACTGTGCCAGTCCTTGTTTCTAGGGACAAAGAAGGAAAGTGAGGGGAATTCTCCTTGTGCTATAGTGTGCTTTAAAAAAACATTTTTTCTAGGGACAGAAAACTGTAGGTAGGGAGAGTGTCAGTTTCTTTCACTGTGCCAGTCCTTGTTTCTAGGGACAAAGAAGGAAAGTGAGGGGAATTCTCCTTGTGCTATAGTGTGCTTTAAAAAAACATTTTTTCTAGGGACAGAAAACTGTAGGTAGGGAGAGTGTCAGTTTCTTTCACTGTGCCAGTCCTTGTTTCTAAGGACAAAGAAGGAAAGTGAGGGGAATTCTCCTTGTGCTATAGTGTGCTTTAAAAAAACATTTTTTCTAGGGACAGAAAACTGTAGGTAGGGAGAGTGTCAGTTTCTTTCACTGTGCCAGTCCTTGTTTCTAGGGACAAAGAAGGAAAGTGAGGGGAATTCTCCTTGTGCTATAGTGTGCTTTAAAAAAACATTTTTTCTAGGGACAGAAAACTGTAGGTAGGGAGAGTGTCAGTTTCTTTCACTGTGCCAGTCCTTGTTTCTAGGGACAAAGAAGGAAAGTGAGGGGAATTCTCCTTGTGCTATAGTGTGCTTTAAAAAAACATTTTTTCTAGGGACAGAAAACTGTAGGTAGGGAGAGTGTCAGTTTCTTTCACTGTGCCAGTCCTTGTTTCTAGGGACAAAGAAGGAAAGTGAGGGGAATTCTCCTTGTGCTATAGTGTGCTTTAAAAAAACATTTTTTCTAGGGACAGAAAACTGTAGGTAGGGAGAGTGTCAGTTTCTTTCACTGTGCCAGTCCTTGTTTCTAGGGACAAAGAAGGAAAGTGAGGGGAATTCTCCTTGTGCTATAGTGTGCTTTAAAAAAACATTTTTTCTAGGGACAGAAAACTGTAGGTAGGGAGAGTGTCAGTTTCTTTCACTGTGCCAGTCCTTGTTTCTAGGGACAAAGAAGGAAAGTGAGGGGAATTCTCCTTGTGCTATAGTGTGCTTTAAAAAAACATTTTTTCTAGGGACAGAAAACTGTAGGTAGGGAGAGTGTCAGTTTCTTTCACTGTGCCAGTCCTTGTTTCTAGGGACAAAGAAGGAAAGTGAGGGGAATTCTCCTTGTGCTATAGTGTGCTTTAAAAAAACATTTTTTCTAGGGACAGAAAACTGTAGGTAGGGAGAGTGTCAGTTTCTTTCACTGTGCCAGTCCTTGTTTCTAGGGACAAAGAAGGAAAGTGAGGGGAATTCTCCTTGTGCTATAGTGTGCTTTAAAAAAACATTTTTTCTAGGGACAGAAAACTGTAGGTAGGGAGAGTGTCAGTTTCTTTCACTGTGCCAGTCCTTGTTTCTAGGGACAAAGAAGGAAAGTGAGGGGAATTCTCCTTGTGCTATAGTGTGCTTTAAAAAAACATTTTTTTCTAGGGACAGAAAACTCTAGGTAGGGAGAGTGTCAGTTTCTTTCACTGTGCCAGTCCTTGTTTCTAGGGACAAAGAAGGAAAGTGAGGGGAATTCTCCTTGTGCTATAGTGTGCTTTAAAAAAACATTTTTTCTAGGGACAGAAAACTGTAGGTAGGGAGAGTGTCAGTTTCTTTCACTGTGCCAGTCCTTGTTTCTAGGGACAAAGAAGAAAAGTGAGGGGAATTCTCCTTGTGCTATAGTGTGCTTTAAAAAAACATTTTTTTCTAGGGACAGAAAACTCTAGGTAGGGAGAGTGTCAGTTTCTTTCACTGTGCCAGTCCTTGTTTCTAGGGACAAAGAAGGAAAGTGAGGGGAATTCTCCTTGTGCTATAGTGTGCTTTAAAAAACATTTTTTCTAGGGACAGAAAACTGTAGGTAGGGAGAGTGTCAGTTTCTTTCACTGTGCCAGTCCTTGTTTCTAGGGACAAAGAAGGAAAGTGAGGGGAATTCTCCTTGTGCTATAGTGTGCTTTAAAAAAACATTTTTTCTAGGGACAGAAAACTGTAGGTAGGGAGAGTGTCAGTTTCTTTCACTGTGCCAGTCCTTGTTTCTAGGGACAAAGAAGGAAAGTGAGGGGAATTCTCCTTGTGCTATAGTGTGCTTTAAAAAAACATTTTTTCTAGGGACAGAAAACTGTAGGTAGGGAGAGTGTCAGTTTCTTTCACTGTGCCAGTCCTTGTTTCTAGGGACAAAGAAGGAAAGTGAGGGGAATTCTCCTTGTGCTATAGTGTGCTTTAAAAAAACATTTTTTCTAGGGACAGAAAACTGTAGGTAGGGAGAGTGTCAGTTTCTTTCACTGTGCCAGTCCTTGTTTCTAGGGACAAAGAAGGAAAGTGAGGGGAATTCTCCTTGTGCTATAGTGTGCTTTAAAAAAACATTTTTTCTAGGGACAGAAAACTGTAGGTAGGGAGAGTGTCAGTTTCTTTCACTGTGCCAGTCCTTGTTTCTAGGGACAAAGAAGGAAAGTGAGGGGAATTCTCCTTGTGCTATAGTGTGCTTTAAAAAAACATTTTTTCTAGGGACAGAAAACTGTAGGTAGGGAGAGTGTCAGTTTCTTTCACTGTGCCAGTCCTTGTTTCTAGGGACAAAGAAGGAAAGTGAGGGGAATTCTCCTTGTGCTATAGTGTGCTTTAAAAAAACATTTTTTCTAGGGACAGAAAACTGTAGGTAGGGAGAGTGTCAGTTTCTTTCACTGTGCCAGTCCTTGTTTCTAGGGACAAAGAAGGAAAGTGAGGGGAATTCTCCTTGTGCTATAGTGTGCTTTAAAAAAACATTTTTTCTAGGGACAGAAAACTGTAGGTAGGGAGAGTGTCAGTTTCTTTCACTGTGCCAGTCCTTGTTTCTAGGGACAAAGAAGGAAAGTGAGGGGAATTCTCCTTGTGCTATAGTGTGCTTTAAAAAAACATTTTTTCTAGGGACAGAAAACTGTAGGTAGGGAGAGTGTCAGTTTCTTTCACTGTGCCAGTCCTTGTTTCTAGGGACAAAGAAGGAAAGTGAGGGGAATTCTCCTTGTGCTATAGTGTGCTTTAAAAAAACATTTTTTCTAGGGACAGAAAACTGTAGGTAGGGAGAGTGTCAGTTTCTTTCACTGTGCCAGTCCTTGTTTCTAGGGACAAAGAAGGAAAGTGAGGGGAATTCTCCTTGTGCTATAGTGTGCTTTAAAAAAACATTTTTTTCTAGGGACAGAAAACTCTAGGTAGGGAGAGTGTCAGTTTCTTTCACTGTGCCAGTCCTTGTTTCTAGGGACAAAGAAGGAAAGTGAGGGGAATTCTCCTTGTGCTATAGTGTGCTTTAAAAAAACATTTTTTCTAGGGACAGAAAACTGTAGGTAGGGAGAGTGTCAGTTTCTTTCACTGTGCCAGTCCTTGTTTCTAGGGACAAAGAAGGAAAGTGAGGGGAATTCTCCTTGTGCTATAGTGTGCTTTAAAAAAACATTTTTTCTAGGGACAGAAAACTGTAGGTAGGTAGAGTGTCAGTTTCTTTCACTGTGCCAGTCCTTGTTTCTAGGGACAAAGAAGGAAAGTGAGGGGAATTCTCCTTGTGCTATAGTGTGCTTTAAAAAAACATTTTTTCTAGGGACAGAAAACTGTAGGTAGGGAGAGTGTCAGTTTCTTTCACTGTGCCAGTCCTTGTTTCTAGGGACAAAGAAGAAAAGTGAGGGGAATTCTCCTTGTGCTATAGTGTGCTTTAAAAAAACATTTTTTTCTAGGGACAGAAAACTCTAGGTAGGGAGAGTGTCAGTTTCTTTCACTGTGCCAGTCCTTGTTTCTAGGGACAAAGAAGGAAAGTGAGGGGAATTCTCCTTGTGCTATAGTGTGCTTTAAAAAACATTTTTTCTAGGGACAGAAAACTGTAGGTAGGGAGAGTGTCAGTTTCTTTCACTGTGCCAGTCCTTGTTTCTAGGGACAAAGAAGGAAAGTGAGGGGAATTCTCCTTGTGCTATAGTGTGCTTTAAAAAAACATTTTTTCTAGGGACAGAAAACTGTAGGTAGGGAGAGTGTCAGTTTCTTTCACTGTGCCAGTCCTTGTTTCTAGGGACAAAGAAGGAAAGTGAGGGGAATTCTCCTTGTGCTATAGTGTGCTTTAAAAAAACATTTTTTCTAGGGACAGAAAACTGTAGGTAGGGAGAGTGTCAGTTTATTTCACTGTGCCAGTCCTTGTTTCTAGGGACAAAGAAGGAAAGTGAGGGGAATTCTCCTTGTGCTATAGTGTGCTTTAAAAAAACATTTTTTCTAGGGACAGAAAACTGTAGGTAGGGAGAGTGTCAGTTTCTTTCACTGTGCCAGTCCTTGTTTCTAGGGACAAAGAAGGAAAGTGAGGGGAATTCTCCTTGTGCTATAGTGTGCTTTAAAAAAACATTTTTTCTAGGGACAGAAAACTGTAGGTAGGGAGAGTGTCAGTTTCTTTCACTGTGCCAGTCCTTGTTTCTAGGGACAAAGAAGGAAAGTGAGGGGAATTCTCCTTGTGCTATAGTGTGCTTTAAAAAAACATTTTTTCTAGGGACAGAAAACTGTAGGTAGGGAGAGTGTCAGTTTCTTTCACTGTGCCAGTCCTTGTTTCTAGGGACAAAGAAGGAAAGTGAGGGGAATTCTCCTTGTGCTATAGTGTGCTTTAAAAAAAACATTTTTTTCTAGGGACAGAAACTCTAGGTAGGGAGAGTGTCAGTTTCTTTCACTGTGCCAGTCCTTGTTTCTAGGGACAAAGAAGGAAAGTGAGGGGAATTCTCCTTGTGCTATAGTGTGCTTTAAAAAAACATTTTTTCTAGGGACAGAAAACTGTAGGTAGGGAGAGTGTCAGTTTCTTTCACTGTGCCAGTCCTTGTTTCTAGGGACAAAGAAGGAAAGTGAGGGGAATTCTCCTTGTGCTATAGTGTGCTTTAAAAAAAACATTTTTTCTAGGGACAGAAAACTGTAGGTAGGGAGAGTGTCAGTTTCTTTCACTGTGCCAGTCCTTGTTTCTAGGGACAAAGAAGGAAAGTGAGGGGATTTCTCCTTGTGCTATAGTGTGCTTTAAAAAAACATTTTTTCTAGGGACAGAAAACTGTAGGTAGGGAGAGTGTCAGTTTCTTTCACTGTGCCAGTCCTTGTTTCTAGGGACAAAGAAGGAAAGTGAGGGGAATTCTCCTTGTGCTATAGTGTGCTTTAAAAAAACATTTTTTCTAGGACAGAAAACTGTAGGTAGGGAGAGTGTCAGTTTCTTTCACTGTGCCAGTCCTTGTTTCTAGGGACAAAGAAGGAAAGTGAGGGGAATTCTCCTTGTGCTATAGTGTGCTTTAAAAAAACATTTTTTCTAGGGACAGAAAACTGTAGGTAGGGAGAGTGTCAGTTTCTTTCACTGTGCCAGTCCTTGTTCTAGGGACAAAGAAGGAAAGTGAGGGGAATTCTCCTTGTGCTATAGTGTGCTTTAAAAAAAAAAATTTCTAGGGACAGAAAACTGTAGGTAGGGAGAGTGTCAGTTTCTTTCACTGTGCCAGTCCTTGTTTCTAGGGACAAAGAAGGAAAGTGAGGGGAATTCGTCCTTGTGCTATAGTGTGCTTTAAAAAAACATTTTTTTCTAGGGACAGAAAACTGTAGGTAGGGAGAGTGTCAGTTTCTTTCACTGTGCCAGTCCTTGTTTCTAGGGACAAAAGAAGGAAAGTGAGGGGAATTCTCCTTGTGCTATAGTGTGCTTTAAAAAAACATTTTTTCTAGGGACAGAAAACTGTAGGTAGGGAGAGTGTCAGTTTCTTTCACTGTGCCAGTCCTTGTTTCTAGGGACAAAGAAGAAAAGTGAGGGGAATTCTCCTTGTGCTATAGTGTGCTTAAAAAAACATTTTTTTCTAGGGACAGAAAACTCTAGGTAGGGAGAGTGTCAGTTTCTTTCA
Source organism: Rana muscosa (assembly GCA_029206835.1). NCBI lineage: Eukaryota > Metazoa > Chordata > Amphibia > Anura > Ranidae > Rana > Rana muscosa. The sequence goes on from CM055123.1 coordinate 192,437,165, forward strand.
CTGTGCCAGTCCTTGTTTCTAGGGACAAAGAAGGAAAGTGAGGGGAATTCTCCTTGTGCTATAGTGTGCTTTAAAAAACATTTTTCTAGGGACAGAAAACTGTAGGGTAGGGAGAGTGTCAGTTTCTTTCACTGTGCCAGTCCTTGTTTCTAGGGACAAAGAAGGAAAGTGAGGGGAATTCTCCTTGGCTATAGTGTGCTTTAAAAAAAACATTTTTTCTAGGGACAGAAAACTGTAGGTAGGGAGAGTGTCAGTTTCTTTCACTGTGCCAGTCCTTGTTTCTAGGGACAAAGAAGGAAAGTGAGGGGAATTCTCCTTGTGCTATAGTGTGCTTTAAAAAAACATTTTTTCTAGGGACAGAAAACTGTAGGTAGGGAGAGTGTCAGTTTATTTCACTGTGCCAGTCCTTGTTTCTAGGGACAAAGAAGGAAAGTGAGGGGAATTCTCTTGTGCTATAGTGGTGCTTTAAAAAAACATTTTTTCTAGGGACAGAAAACTGTAGGTAGGGAGAGTGTCAGTTTCTTTCACTGTGCCAGTCCTTGTTTCTAGGGACAAAGAAGGAAAGTGAGGGGAATTCTCCTTGTGCTATAGTGTGCTTTAAAAAAACATTTTTTTCTAGGGACAGAAAACTGTAGGTAGGGAGAGTGTCAGTTTCTTTCACTGTGCCAGTCCTTGTTTCTAGGGACAAAGAAGGAAAGTGAGGGGAATTCTCCTTGTGCTATAGTGTGCTTTAAAAAAACATTTTTTCTAGGGACAGAAAACTGTAGGTAGGGAGAGTGTCAGTTTCTTTCACTGTGCCAGTCCCTTGTTTCTAGGGACAAAGAAGGAAAGTGAGGGGAATTCTCCTTGTGCTATAGTGTGCTTTAAAAAAACATTTTTTCTAGGGACAGAAAACTGTAGGTAGGGAGAGTGTCAGTTTCTTTCACTGTGCCAGTCCTTGTTTCTAGGGACAAAGAAGGAAAGTGAGGGGAATTCTCCTTGTGCTATAGTGTGCTTTAAAAAAACATTTTTTCTAGGGACAGAAAACTCGTAGGTAGGGAGAGTGTCAGTTTCTTTCACTGTGCCAGTCCTTGTTTCTAGGGACAAAGAAGGAAAGTGAGGGGAATTCTCCTTGTGCTATAGTGTGCTTTAAAAAAACATTTTTTCTAGGGACAGAAAACTGTAGGTAGGGAGAGTGTCAGTTTCTTTCACTGTGCCAGTCCTTGTTTCTAGGGACAAAGAAGGAAAGTGAGGGGAATTCTCCTTGTGCTATAGTGTGCTTTAAAAAAAACATTTTTTCTAGGGACAGAAAACTGTAGGTAGGGAGAGTGTCAGTTTCTTTCACTGTGCCAGTCCTTGTTTCTAGGGACAAAGAAGGAAAGTGAGGGGAATTCTCCTTGTGCTATAGTGTGCTTTAAAAAAACATTTTTTCTAGGGACAGAAAACTGTAGGTAGGGAGAGTGTCAGTTTCTTTCACTGTGCCAGTCCTTGTTTCTAGGGACAAAGAAGGAAAGTGAGGGGAATTCTCCTTGTGCTATAGTGTGCTTTAAAAAAACATTTTTTCTAGGGACAGAAAACTGTAGGTAGGGAGAGTGTCAGTTTCTTTCACTGTGCCAGTCCTTGTTTCTAGGGACAAAGAAGGAAAGTGAGGGGAATTCTCCTTGTGCTATAGTGTGCTTTAAAAAAACATTTTTTCTAGGGACAGAAAACTGTAGGTAGGAGAGTGTCAGTTTCTTTCACTGTGCCAGTCCTTGTTTCTAGGGACAAAGAAGGAAAGTGAGGGGAATTCTCCTTGTGCTATAGTGTGCTTTAAAAAAACATTTTTTCTAGGGACAGAAAACTGTAGGTAGGGAGAGTGTCAGTTTCTTTCACTGTGCCAGTCCTTGTTTCTAGGGACAAGAAGGAAAGTGAGGGGAATTCTCCTTGTGCTATAGTGTGCTTTAAAAAAACATTTTTTCTAGGGACAGAAAACTGTAGGTAGGGAGAGTGTCAGTTTCTTTCACTGTGCCAGTCCTTGTTTCTAGGGACAAAGAAGGAAAGTGAGGGGAATTCTCCTTGTGCTATAGTGTGCTTTAAAAAAAACATTTTTTCTAGGGACAGAAAACTGTAGGTAGGGAGAGTGTCAGTTTCTCTTTCACTGTGCCAGTCCTTGTTTCTAGGGACAAAGAAGGAAAGTGAGGGGAATTCTCCTTGTGCTATAGTGTGCTTTAAAAAAACATTTTTTCTAGGGACAGAAAACTGTAGGTAGGGAGAGTGTCAGTTTCTTTCACTGTGCCAGTCCTTGTTTCTAGGGACAAAGAAGGAAAGTGAGGGGAATTCTCCTTGTGCTATAGTGTGCTTTAAAAAAAACATTTTTTTCTAGGGACAGAAAACTGTAGGTAGGGAGAGTGTCAGTTTCTTTCACTGTGCCAGTCGTGTATTCTAGGGACAAAGAAGGAAAGTGAGGGGAATTCTCCTTGTGCTATAGTGTGCTTAAAAAATAAACATTTTTTCTAGGGACAGAAAACTCTAGGTAGGGAGAGTGTCA